>JAQIWP010002437.1:0-10988 GCA_034695525.1 Euzetes globulus
ATGACTACGAATCCGTTGATTCACAAGAAAATAAATTATGCTACATGTTCTATTTGATATGATATCAATTAAAAAAAAAGAATTTAAGTTTAAAAATAAAATTGTATGAAAATATTTCCCTCACTTTATACCGGCATGCCGCACTATGTGAGGTAATACGGTAATAAAAATATCAAGAACAAAAATATTGACAATTCTCGAATTTCAAGTTCTTATTTCTAAACTTGATAATTTATAAGTCAAATGTCAAAAATGAAGTATAAAAAAGTGGTTTTTTTAACAAAACTATAAAAAATTGCTGGATGAAAAATGATCTAAAAACACTTTTATTTTGTTCAGCGATTATAATTATATATTTTACTAAATTTATTATTTAAACCTGCTTCAAAATTATTTATTCGAATTTTTTTATTTAACTAGAAAAGTCCTAAATTTTTCAAAAAGGTAACCTAAAAATAAATCCTAATCAAACCAAACAATTTTAATTTGGAAAACATTAAATACTATTTATTTTTATCTTGAGTATTCACAGATACAATATTACGTCAAATTTCTGAAAATTATATCAAAACAAAAAGGTTATTTAAGAAATAATTCCGAGATCGTGTCTATCACTTTTTTATTGGCATGAAAATATTTTTTATCGATTTTAAAAATTGAAAATACAAACAAGGGATAAAATTACAACATTAAAGTTTTAAACTTAGTGTTTGAAATGCTTTTTAATGAATTGAACTCATTAAGCTAGACTTCAGAACTAAATAATTAAAGCAATTTTGCAATTAATCTGCATTTCATTTATCAGATTCTTATGTAAATTAGAAAAAATTCATTTCCTAAATCTTTAAGTTGAATAACAAACAAATTAATTGATCCAGTAATAGTCAGAATTTTAGATTTTGTAGTAGAAAACAAGTTAAAAAAAGGATACCGAAATTGACCCGAACACGAATTATTCTGGTCTTAAGAACTAAAACAAAAAGCTTATCTCGAGCCCATCCAGTTCTCACTGAACATCTCTGAAACAGAAACCCATAAAAATAATCCATGAAAATAACGATTTTAACGACTAATTGTTTCTGATTTTTCAATTCATTTGATGAAATCAAGTATTCTATTAATACTAAAACAGAAGATAATCCTTAAAACTATTCTTTTCAGTCAAATCGTTGGTTTAATTTGAACACATTATTGAAGTTGATATTAAAGTTGATGCTGAAGTTTTACTGCTTAAAATCCGAGATAAAACTAAAAAAGTAATCAAATTTTATTCATCAAAACATACTGCAATACATATTAACTTCAACGCAAAACATCTGAATGTTTTTTACATAGATTTAAAAAATTAATTAATTCGTTAAATGAATTGTGAATATAATTAGCATAAAATGTTTTATCGTGTTTTGTGAACTCATAAATTTATCTGAATTTTTTCAATTCTTTCGGTTTTTATAATCGATAAATTCACTGACAATATAAGGACATTAATAATACCAGTTTCACAAATATGCCATTTTATGATTGATTGAGTGAATATGGAAAGTATAGCGTAGTCTATAAGATAAGCTTGTTTTAAATGATTGATTTTTAATAAACGGGTCATTATTTGGGAGTAGAACTGAAATTATACTCAAAATAGATTGAAAAATCCAATTTAGTGACAGAACTATTGATTTCTTCAAAGAGTTATTCTTTTAAAATCGATATATTTGATTGATTTATTAGGATAGAAAATCAGCACATCCTTCCGCTTTATTCTGAGCTCTAATCCAATTTTCTTTTCAAAAAATCACATTTAAAAGAAGAGAACAAAGAGATTCTTTATTTTATTGAATGAATGTTTAATCTTAAAATCTTTGCTAATATCAGAGTTCAAACATATAAATGGCTTCGAATTATAATCTTTTGTTATTCAACTTCATTGTAAAACTTATATTCAATTTAATTATTTTACTCAACAATAGAATTAGAATAACTAATTAATTAGTATCAGGAACAGGTGTTTCTCAGTCAATAATTAATTTGACTATTAATTTATTAGTCGAATTTTAACAGATTCTTGCTGAATTTGAAATATTTGAAAATTTTCATAAATCATTTTAAAAATGTATTGCTTGAAGCGATTCATTTTAAATTATATAAAAAACTCAATACATTTCCCAGAATTTCTTCGTATTCTAAAGACCCAAGTATCAATTGTATAAGACTTCCTACGCTTTCGGTCCTATGAATGTTATAATTCTTTTTTTTTCATTTGAAATAAATGATATAAGAGTGGATCGATGAGGAAGTTTGTCGCACATTTCAAGACCTGCTTTTCTCTCAGTTTTCACTTTTATTTATCTGTTTTTGTTTTCGTTGTCTCCTTTGCTGTTAAACTATTTTTCACAGCAAAACCTCAATGAATTAGACATGAAATGAATCGCAACATTGGCTTTCATTGAGTCAGATGAATTAAAAATAAATTCTAATAAATTTTATATGAAATTTGTACTTTCGCCTAATTATCTGACGTCTGGAATTTGTTTCTTCTTTCGTTTGATTGATGCCATTTGACATTTATTTGGATTATTGTTAACTTCAGGCGTTTGTTAAATAAATTAATGTCTACTAAAAAGAGAAAAATAATTATATAAATTGCAGAAATAATAGCGAATAAATTAAAATTAATTAATTGTTAACAAAAATTCATCTCAATTACACTCTGGTAGCGAATAGAAGAGTCTTTGCTTGAACTCAATCGATAGAAGTCTAACTTATTTAACAGAAATAGTTTAAACAATACATAAAAATCAGGGGTCGCCATAGGGGAGGGTATAGTATGTATACCTCTCTGAGGTCGGGAATTTATCAAAATATCCCACCTGAGGTTTGAAAAAATTGTATGGGAAAAACGCAGAGAAACGGACCCCTCAAAAATTGGCGCGTGCCGGCCATTTTCCCCCGAATTGCCGTCATTTTGTCGGTAATTTTACAGATTAAACTGTATTTAAACTTGATTAAAGACAATTTAAACTAAATTAAGCTTAATTTAGCTGGATTTAGGACTGAATAAGGAACAAAATGGCCGCTCCCGGTGGTACTTTCGGCCGCCTCTTGGAAAAATACCCTCCCCTTATACCCCTCCCTTAGGTTTGAGAAAAAAGCCTCCATTATACTCTCTCCTTATAACCTTCCCTGAGGTCTCGGACTTTGACAACTCCTGATAAAAATCAGTGTTGGGCAAAGGGATCGCTTCACCCCTAGAATTGAAAAATGTTTGTTTTGCCCTAAAATTTACGATGAATTAATTGTCACCCATTTTTCCCAATCCTTGGACCTTGGAAAAATGGTCATAACATTGTAAAAATAAATATAAACACTTTATGTTTATTAAACTATCTTTAGAACAATTTAACAGAAAATGGCGTTTTTGGGATTATTTTAAAGGAATTAAAGATGGCGGCCAAAATGCCATATTTAAAAAAATAACTCGTAGATTCTCTAATTGGCTGACCTTGCCCATCACTGCATTAAATGTAATTCAAACATTGCATGATTTGAAACTGAGGCGAAATAATTGAAATGTAAGAAAAACACTAAATTTCAAACTTTTTCATTTTCATTTCAAACATTCATTTAATTTTAATAATTAATGTTCAGCACAAATGATTGAGTTGTTATTCAGATTCTAATTGATCATCACAGGGTTTGGAAATTTTTTATTCGCATGGTATTTCATAACAGCCGTCTAAACTTTATTGACTTTAATGAATATTTTATCTATTTCTAAATAAACAGAACTCAAACTTTTAATAAATCAGGAATTTATATGAAGAGAAACTAATATAAATTCAATTCTCAAATATTGGCTGAAAAGTCTCCAGAATTTTGTTTTTCAATTTTGTTGCATTTGAAGGGAAAAAAGAATCTGAGAAATAATGAAAAGAATAAGAATTTTCACAAATTTTGTTTGAAATAGTTTACCCAATCATTTCAATTCTTAAATTGAAAAATGAAAATTTGACAATTCGTGGATAATTTTTTTTTGCTTTAAGGGCAAGTTTAAAATGATTCGGAAAACTTGCTCTTTTATCCAAAAATCGTTGAGCCCTGAATTGTAATGATTTTGAGATAAACCTTTGTTTGCAATCTTTTATTCTCAAGAAATGATAAAAAAAGAGTAAAGTAATGAAAGTTTGGTTGAGTCTCACAAAAGGCTTAGGCTTTATCTGATTTTAAAAGATTAAAACTGAAAACACAATAATTAATTCGGAATTGAATTCTTTTATTTGAGTTAAAACTCTGTTTTTCTATTTCCAAAATCAAATTTATTAGCTTTGGATAACATTAGCGGGACGTCATATCCAGACCCGTCAAATCAATTGGACAATGACTTCGAAATTCTGCTTCAACGAGAAGGAAAACCCTGATGATGAAGCTCTAGGCGTTCAGATTGTTAAGGTCTGACACTTCATAATTCCATTTTTATATTCTAATACATTAATCAAATATAAATAATTTTTAAACTAAACTCTAATTGAAATGATTTGATTGCATAGGATCTGCACCGAACCGGTTGTAGTCTATTCAGTGGCGAAGAATTGCACAATCAGGCGCTTTTGAAGCAAGTCTTGCTAGCTTATGCCCGCTGGAACAAATGTAAGCCTATATTCATCTATCTTTAATCCCCATGACAATTTCCAGTATCTTGATGACCAAGTTTCTAGTAGCTAAGACTTTGTTCATCTATAAATCATTATATTCGACAATGCCCTCGGCCATTACACTTCTTGTAGTCTCCTTACTTCAATTTACCAGATAAATTTCGTAGCTTTGAGTCTTTCTTATTGAATATCGTAAGAAAAGTGACAATAGTTCGACATTTTTTAAATCAATTTGAAAATAGAAATAAATTGAGAGAAAGAGAAGTGAAGTTAGAAATATTGCAAACTCATAAAAATCTTGTTCATCCCAGACATTGATAGCTTTACATAAGAAAAGTAATTTCATTAATGAAGAAAAAAAAGGTATTCTAAGATAATGTAATCTATAACATTCTATAACATAACACATATTCTTTACCCGATTCTCGTCATAAATAAGTTATCTTCTAATGAAGTGCTTCTCTTTGACATTATCTATGAGTACAGCTGTTGGCTATTGTCAGGGATTTAATATGTTGGCCGCTATTATACTCGAGGTTATGGAAGGAGAAGTTGACGACTCACTTAAGGTAAGGTCATTTATCTAATATAATCTCAACCAATGACTAAATTAAATTATTAATGCAAGCTTTTGAGCGATGCTTCTCTTTTGAATACCGGCACAAATCCCAGACTGATATCATTTATCGATTTTACTAAAAGTTGTTTTCGTTTTCTGCAAGTTCTAGTTGAGGGCCTCTTGATCCTAATTTGAAGCAGAGTGCAGATTAATTAACAAAATCATTCATTATATTAAAAGGCATATCATTCTTATCCTGAATTCCGAAATTCTGCATAATTTCTGATAAATAAACTAATTTGTGATAATTAAATCAATTAAGACACTTTTCTTGGACTTGTTAGAGAAACTAATCGATCTCACCAAGTTAATTAGCAATTAACTCAAAATTTTCAGAATTGTTTACAAAATTAATCAAATTTAAAAAAATCACAATCTTTTAGCCTGGATTATATAACAATAGAGATCTGTATTCGCCTCACTCCTCCATAATTGATTAGTTTTGAATGAAAACATGTGATTTACAGCAAAACAATTTCAGCGGAAAATCAATTCTATTAATTAATTAATTAATTAAATGAATAACATTTTCGTAGAAGAAGTTTACTTAAAACGAAGGAAGAAAACAAAAGAGAAAAATCATTTCAAAACATCTATTTATACGTCAAAATGACGTAAAACTAAATGCATTTTAATTTTGATCAATTAGTTGTTGTGTAAGCAAAGTTCTTTATTTGAGCTAGCTCTATCAACAATACCAATAATTATATAACTTTACATTTGAACTTCAAAGCATTAATGACCAAGTTATCTGATTTTAGAATAGAATATAGCTCTATTGAATCTCTGTTTACTAGGAGATCATAGATTTTGATTTAGTTATATTTTAGATAATATGCAACCAATGAGAATTTATTTGAGCGAGATAATTAAGACATTGCAGAACAAAGAGTCATTTCGGACGTACAATACAACTTCTGTAGTGTCCAGCTATGCATAGACATAAAGGACAATCTATAGCGACAGCCGCCATCAGTGGTTCATCGCAAAATTTGACCCTAGTGAACGATTTATTGCGAAATAGTAACTAGTGATAATTTGGAACTGTATAACGACATGTCGCTATATCCAGTTTGCTTACAGTGAATATATTTAAGAACTGTAAAAAAGTGCAAAAATCTAAAACTGCTTTCTATAAGGATATGTCTTTAAAATTTGCCAGTTGACATTTGTCATTGGGGAATATAGCGGTATTTAGCGACATAACAACCGATTATTTTACCCGAAAAAAGGCTTATAGGGACTATCGCTATAGACCGTCCCTTACAATAAGCAATATTTATGGTACAATCACAGGCTTCAGAATATTATATTACACATGCATTGAATAGTGATGGTCATTTACATTTATGGGTATTCTCCGGTGGGTTTAGTCTTAACAATGCTTTTCTGCAATGTCTTATCTCGCTAAAAAATTCAGACTAGTTTTAACCAATGTTCCAGTGAATCCATTCGGAACAAAACTGATGTAAGTTCCCTTGACAATCATTGGTTCAAATTGTATGTTATTTGAATGGAATCACTTTTTTGTCATCAAAAATAGAACTCTTGACATAAATATTTGCCTAAAAGAGCACTTTATGTTATTGCAAAATCTCATCAAAATTTTGAACGAAACTTCGACCAAATACTATAAAATGCAATGAACTTAAAGAAGATTATTATTAAATTATCCTTAAATGAAATGACCTAGTTTAATGACTAATTTAAAACAAATGTACATAATAGCAAAATAGCAACAAATAGCAAATAAATGTAATGAAAAACAATTTTATTGACATTTGAACTATTCTTTTGAATTAATTTGAATGAATTTTTCCGAAAAGGTTATGATTTATCTGATTGAAGGAGTTTTGCCGGAAAGCTATTTTGCGAACAGTCTTCGCGGTTTGTCTGTCGATATGGCTGTGTTTCGTGATCTTTTACGGATGAGACTGTCCACTTTGGCCAAGCACTTCGACAAATTGCAATACGAAGCACAAGACCAGAGCACTGGCGCCAGTTATGAGCCACCATTAATCAACGTCTTCACGATGCAGTGGTTTTTGACGCTCTTCACCAATTGTCTTCCCAAGTCTTCTGTATTAAGAATATGGGATCTGATATTTCTCGAAGGAAACGAAGTCCTATTACGCGCAGCACTGGCCATTTGGGACTGTTTGGCCGAGTATACAATGTTTTCTTTTAGTCGTTAAACAAATATTTTGTTAAAATCATTGTTAAAACAAAATATAATGTTTTCACTAAATAGCAGATCTCAAGAGTTTCTAGGGTTAGGTCTATCGCCAGTCCTTTCACTAAATTTAATTTATAGCTATTTATTAGATAGAAATAATTGGATATTTGTTTAAAATGATCCTTGTTTCTTTGAAATAGCCGAATACTAACGGTGGAGAGTGCGGACGAGTTCTACAGTATTATGGGTGTACTCACCAGAGAAATGATGGAATTCGGTGTAACCGACACTAATGAATTGGTTAAGGCATGTTTAACACTCTTAATCTCTATTTGTGGTCAAAATTTGAATTTACATCTAATTTAATGTTCGCTCCAAACAATATTTACACAAATTTTCACTCAACACAACATTGAAGTGAATATTGAAAACATTGGAAATAATTAATTAAATTTCACTACAAATCAAAAACAGCTTTTTGTGGATTAGGTCTAAACAGAAGTTAATTGAATTGGGTTTCTAAAAACTTTCCAGTGTTTTCTCATTTTATAATTGTAAAGGGTCATTTAATGTAATTTCCAAATTTAATCAAATAAATGTCTATTCAATAATTGCCAACCTATCCTTGCAGACAATTTGCATAATGGCTCCCTTTCCGTTCCCCCAATTGAGTGAATTACGGGAGAAATACATTTATAATATACGACCTCTTACTTCGTCATTCGCTTTGGTTAAGAAAGGGCTGCAAATATTTCAATCGGACGACGAAGAGGAAGCGGATCAGGGCGATGACCAGATTATGTTAGCCAATTGGTACGTCACCAATGCATTCAACTCCAATAAAGTCAAAGGTATTGTCACTTATGGCCTTCATATAACTGTATTCCTTGGTCATTTTATTTGATATTTATCAAGATTTGTCTAAACAGTGACTTATTCTAAAGTTGATTCACTCACGAAATAATTCAATTAATGAATTATATGAGAAAATATAAAACCATATAAATCGTGACAATTTGAGCCAATTTTGTTCTCTGTTTGCTATTTAATTCAGTTAAGTCAGAAATATGCCTCGGTTATTATCCCATCTATTTAAACAATATATTATTTCTTTTATTTCTGTTGAGATAATAACTTGAATATTTATCCATTTATCGCCTAATATTTGTCAGAATAAAACACTAATCGTTCAGTTAATGCCTTATAATCAAAATGAGTTCTCTATAACCAGACTTACAATCAGATTAAGGGATTTGATGTTCACTTCGAGGACGGGTTTATTATAGAATAAATTCTGTTTAATCCATAAATATTTATATAAAATTATATGAATAAAGTACTCAATAAATTTGATAGCAATAGAAACCAAATAACAGTTCCATATTCCCAAGGTACTTTGATTGCCGGAATATATTTTTAGGAGTTCAGTTTTCAAGTCAAAATCAGTCTATAAATACATATCTGGTATTATAATAAAAATGCCAGATTTCTAAAAGATTGCAATTGGAAAAATATTAGTGACCAGGGTATTGAACTGACATAAAAAATAGTTTTCATTGAATTTGATTAGACTTAAAGTTCAAAAGTACATCAGTTTTCTGATTGAAACGTTTCCCAAAGTAATTGTTGAAGTTTTAGCCATCAAGTCGTTTATAAATTAGATCAGCCATACTTGCACTGGTCATACCTGCACTGAAATCTTCAAATTTATATGAAATTCAATTAACTCTGAAGATATTGGAAGAAAATTCCAATTTTATTGATCATAAAGTTGTCCGGAGTTTTGAAATCAACTTTATTTATAACTTGGAGTAATTGATTGTAAAATGTGTTTATTGCAGACCATAATAACAGTCGGACGCCTTCACCGCATTCCGAAAATGTCAAAATCAGTAACATATTGGCCAACAGTATGGGCTCAACACCTGCGGTGATGACCGGGGCCACCAACACGGCGTCTAATAACTTCTTGTCGTCGACAAACATAGATCCCCAGCGAATGACTTTAGATATTTCTCTGTTGAAGAAACAATACGCTAAATTGAAGGAACGCCAACGACAGGCACAGGTCATTATCACTGGTATGTCATTGCAATCTCAATAAAACTTAATTACCAGAAAATAACTTTTATTAATAATATTCCAATCGATGGTATTTCCACAGAAGGCTTCCAGAGGGCGAACTCCAGCGCTTTTGCAAAGAAAGAGCCGCTAACTATGAATCACCTACTCTTGGGAAAGACGGCGCTCATATCAAAGCGACCGAAACGTACGTCACCTGTCATACAGTCGGCCTCTCGAGCCAACTACGACCAGAAGAAGATGTTAAGGAACCGCTCCAATACTGTGGCCAATCTGTTGCCCAATAAGACTACTGTCAATAATAACAGAAATTCTAATGAATCGAATGTCAATTCTCGCAAGAATTCTGACAAATTCGAAGTCAATAATAAAGAGAAGACTACGAGTGAGACCCTGTCCTGGGCTCAGATCAAATTAGAGAAGAAACGCCAGAAGTTTCAGCGAAAATTGTCTGAACCAGTGTTGGCCTCATTCCAAGAGAGTTCTCTGGAAGAGTGTTCGCTGAACACCAGTACTGTTGACGACAATTCAGTTCAACTAAACAACGATAAGAATGCGTCGAATGAGATGCTGAACAACAGTACGAGCAGTAGTTCCACAGAATTATGCGACGACCACTTGAATGACAACTTAAGCGATTTGGCCTCTTCTCCAGAAGTGCACCGCAAGACAAGACTGGCAGCCACTGAACAGAAACAGTTGTCGACTGAAGCCAACAATAATTATAATAATGAAAACAATTACAGAGAAAAGAGTTCTGTTTGTGAGGCCTCTAATGTTAGCGATTGCTTAGAAAGCAATCAAATCAATGAAAAGCCTTTGAGTGCCGATCAATGCCTTACGTCTAATAATAACTGTGAATGTGATAAAAGTAGCTTAGATTACGAGCACCCCTCAGGGCCTACACAGACCCCACACGTCACCGATAATTGCTTTAAGACAGAGGACGCGGATCCGGACAACTCTACTGACGCCTATTCCACAATTAAGAGAGAGATATCTGAACTAAGTCTCGAACAATGCATTCAAAAGCTTAACGAAAAACTAATTTCATTAAATGACGATAATATCAAATATTGATTTCTTTCATAATATTCTTCAATCAAATATGTTCTTCAATATTCAAATATCCATTTATTCCATCTTTCCATTTATGAAAATTGTGTCTGAATTTTAAGGAAATAACTTTTGTATCGATTCATAGGAAAAGCCTATTGAATGACAATTTTATGAATTTATTCGATATTTTATTTATTTTGAAAATCTATTGTGATTTTGAATTTTTATCCAATTTATGAAATAACTACTCATTTATATTAAATATTCGATTGAATGCTATTTTCGATTTGAAATGAATTTTATTTTTTATAATTTGAAAAATCATTAATATATGGATATTAATAACAACTTATGTCTAAGAATTGATGTCAAATGTATTCTCCAGTTCTAATATTTGATGACATTT
>JAQIWP010002438.1:0-10984 GCA_034695525.1 Euzetes globulus
CTCTCTCTCTCTCTCTCTCTCTCTCTCTCTCTCTCGCTCTCCCGCGACTGTAATCGAGTCTATTCTTAATAATGTTATTGAAAGGCATCGCATGTTTTCAATGATTACAAGTCTTCGTCATATCCTTATTAGAAGAAAATGTAATTCATAAAGTGTGTGAAACACGCAATCAGACCGTCCTATTGTTTACTAATGTCGGTGCCAGTAGTAAAGGTGTCTGATTCGAGTAGAGCTCCAACTCATAATATTTACAACTTTTGAGGTATTGATAGCATTGTATGCAATTGTATGCATTGACAGGATTTGCATGTCATTCATCACATATTGCGTGATCTCTCGCACATCACACAGACTGTAATGAAGGCCAGTGTGCACAACGTGTGCCACTTTTAAAATTTCACTTCAAGTGTTGAAAATGACTTGAAATCAATTCTTTTATAAAAAGAAAATTTATGAAAAGTTTTTACAAGAGATGTCAAGAAGTGTGAGACAGACGTTATTACAGTTATTTCTTGCTATCAAATCAGTCTATCATTTGTTTGATGCACTCATACTGTGGTTTGCACTACAACTCAAAGAATTGAGACCTTTTTTGACAATAACACACTTTACTTATGCTATCATTATAGGGATGAGCACATACTCACGTCTAATATATGCCTTTCCCAAAACACTGTAATTTTTGTTTCGAACAGTATTTGATGGCTGAGTGATGCACAGCGATAGTGCTATCGATGCACTTGTGATGCTTTGATGGTTAGGGCCATAACAGGCCCATCATAGCCAAGGCCAGCTTTTACTCAGCCTAAGTTGCAATTTTTTATTTGGTCTGTCTTACTATTGCTATCAGAAATGCTTTTAATTTTTTATATAATATGCCCTTTCAGGCCATTTGCATGCATTGTGTCCTGCATTAGTGGCGCACAAGTAACACCCGGCTCAATCATGCCAATGGTTTGATGCCTAACATAATACATGACATGACTAGAACACTGTCACAGCGATTGTCAGAAAAGAGACCTGCTGTGCAAATGCTGTCAGACGAGCACAGAATGAGCAGAGAACGAGCACAGACAGAACTGATGCAGAGAGATGTGTGATCTATGTGTCTCGTTAGTGGTGGTGCTGTATTAATGGTAAAGTGGCACCTCTACTAGAATTGTGTAGAGTTCATTAATATCCAGATATAATTTACAGCAATCATCTCTCGATTATAAATTGTAGACTACGTGTGGACCACTCCTTCCAGTTTAAAGCTATGGGCACTGAATGAAGATTATTCTCAGCTAATTATAGTAGAAATGAGTGAAACGAGAGATGCCATCGTTTCAGAGCTCTGTTCTCATAGCCTTCCAAAAGCTTTTTAGTCATAATAAGTGTCTAAAAGCTATGTTTGGTTGCCTTAAGGGTGTGTTTACTTTAGTCAATGTCTGACGTAATGGCGATGACGTGTTTGTAATGAATCAGATCATCGCAAACAATATTTTAATCATTTTCTCAATAATATACAAAAGAATGTTAATTGTAGTGCATATGAAATGTTAAATATTTCACTATTCGTGAACACACATCCCTCTAACGACCCCACACATACTCACACATACTCTCTGCCATTCCCTCCCCGCACTTTCTGGAGTCAGTACTGAGTCACTGAGACTGCACTCACTCCCAAATCGAGTCCAAGTGATGATATTTTCTTACGTGAATAAGAGGTTGGAGGTAACGCCGCGAGCACTGCACAAACTGATCGGTTGCACGGCTAAAGGTGTGCACTTCACATATTATTAAAGGCTCAATTACTGGGGCACTGCACAGGCAGTACACAAATTCTCTCATTTAGTTATTTGAGGCAGTATTTGGTGATTGTTAGCCAACATGCGATGCTCTGGCACTCCATGCAGGCGATGACTGCCATTCACAAAAACAACAAGAATTGCTTTAATAGTAGAGCTCAACCATGAACTGAGTGGTGATCATGATTGTGGTGTTCTGGTGCTGTGCTGTGAAAAATAGTTTGGTAATAGTCAAGTAATATATAACAGGCCTGGAATGTGTGCTTGCAATGAATGGTGTGTTGAGGGGATGCATACATACACACCATCGAGTCGATCGACACGACCGCATCCCCTGATCAGAGCATCCCTTTGTATGCATACAAATAAGAGTTGCATTTAAGTGATGCTTACATCCAATTAGAGCCAGTCTTCTGCCAAACTATGTTATGAATTTGGGTTATGACATCACTTGTCTCTGTTCTCTACCACTCTGGCATTGTGTCAGTTGTCTGCATGATGTCGATTAATGACCTATGACAAACTGCACTAACAAACTACAGCCACTATTGGCAACGGCACATATCAAATAAATATTTAAGGCCTTTAACCAGGAGTCGGGGGCGCAATGACTGGTGATCTCTAAGTTGTATTCAATGCTTTGTTAGGAGTAATACATAAATGAAAGCTTATTTGTCTGTAAGTCGACTCAATTCGATCGCATGTCGACGACTACCAGAATATTGTTTTGCAAATCTATCAAATGCTGGGTATTAGGCCTGAGGCCAACTGTTGGCTGTCGAGTACGCAACGAATTTGCAAACGAATTATTCCTGAGCTCTGTTTCTGTTGTACGTATGCAAAGGAAATGCGTGTCGTCATGCACTGCACATTTATGGCTCAGACCATTATTTGCACAGAAGGTATATCTTTGTCTCAACGCACAGATCGTTACTTTCTATAGATTCTTCTCAATCAGTACATCCGATCTGTTAGAGGGCTAAATAAGAACTATATAGAACTGAGCCGAATGCTGATCTGAGACTCATTCTGAGTGCTGAACTGAGTGCTGAACTGAGTGCTGAGCACTTGCAAAAGATCGCTGACTAAAGCATTCCTTTTATCAAAACTTACGATTTGGCTGAGAGTTGGTTTTGAGATGTATAGAGAAGCAAAAGTGATTAGGATTTAGATGTGGAGAAGTGCACAGTCGTTGGCAATCTCTGAGAGACTGATACAGTGATAGTGTCTGCACAATGATACCAGTGCTGTTCAGTGCTATCCAATGCTATCATATGTTTAATACAATGCAATACAAGCCATACATATAGCTATTGACTGCTTAGTGAGCACTGCATCTGCCAGAGGTTTAACGACTTCTACTGATGATAATATTAGTGGGATGTAAGCTATAGTCAAGTGCTTTGGGCCTTCCTTTTGCATTGTCCAAACGTCACGTCTCGGGGAGGAAATTAGTTTTAGTGATGGCATATCTGTTATAAACTACTTTCAAAAGAAATGCATAACAAGAAAATAACATAAAAAAGTTGGTTTCAAATTGTGCATAGAGTCACAACTCAGGCACAACTACAGCACTGGCAGCCAACTCTGGCAACTAATTACAGTTGCAGGTGTATCAAAGTGTATGAAACCAAGTTTGGCACTTACTTAATGACACTTAGTCTGTGAAAAGGGTCTTTCATTTATTGCTTCACTCCAAAGATCAGATAAAAAGTGTCATCAAACTCATGCGATCAGCACACTATGTGCTAAAGCTATGTGCTAGAGCTTCGTTGCCAGTGCTCACAATTGCAGAGACTCACATATTTTGCCACTTTTACGACTCTACCCTCCAGTCAAGTCTGTGCCCATGTTTTTAGTTATCAATGCATTATTATTATTATAAACACATAGTTTTCGATATATTGCGCACAGCATTGCTATACCAGTGCTATATAGACATTCGTGAAGAATGACTTTGTGTCGAATGCATAGAATTGCATCTCATTTGGCGAATACCTGTTTAGTTGAGCTGAGCTTAAGCTGACTCTCAGTACTCAGTATTGTCTAATACTTGATATGCATTAGACATAGAGTTGGGTGTAGTGGACAATATTTATATATCATTATCGTTATTATCGTTATTGAATTACATGTTAATGCTGTGCAGCACTACTTCACTGCCATCAGAGACCAGAGCAGAGAGCTATGCATCTAATCATTAAATATGTATAAATATGAAAAGTCAAATGCAAGCCATATTCGTTCATACACTTCATTAACTTGCAATAAGTGCACAATTGCTTTGCACAATGTGTGCGATCTGTGCGCATATGTTTCTTATGACTCGTCTCAGAGCAACTTAATATGTGATATGTTGTGCTCTTGTTATATAATATGTACAGTTAATTCGCACTCGACTCGCTCTTCCAGAATGCTAGTGGTGTGGAGACAAAGCCTCTCTCATACAAATCTAATTCACAGTTTACCCAAAGCTTTACTAATTTTTTAGACCCGACTTTAGTTTGTCTCCGAATACAAAATTGGGTGCATTTCGGATGACACCAAAGCGTGCATTTGTGTGCTTTAAACATAGTTTACTGTCGGACCACTGAACTTTGCTATGATGTGCTCACACATACAAACATAAACCAAACATTCTCTCTCTCCCTCCCTCCCTTTCTCCCCTCTCCCTCCCTCTCTTTCCCTCTCCAATGTTCTGTTCGTTTCATTTTTCATTTCGAAAATTTTTGTTTCCCTCATTCCGACCCCTATTGAGTGAGTGTCTCTCTAACTGTCGTATTGTCGCATAACTACTTCTATGGTTGCTTTGCCTTTAGGCTCAATCAAATCAGGCCTATATATAAAAGATACTTTTGAGAGGGAGAGGGAGGGAGAGAGAGAGGGAGGGAGAGAGAGAGATGGGGAGAGAGAGAGAGAGAGAGAGAGAGAGAGAGGAGATGGTGATGCGCGGATGCAATTACTGCGGCTTGTTTCAAAATGTTCAGTTTCACGTCGAGCGCAAAATCAGTCAGCCATGCATGCAATGGAAAGCCTGGAGGAGTCGCATCAGAGTTGGGCTCAATGTTTGAACTGTGAGCTATGCCAGCGAAGTAAGTCCGATGAGGACACGACACATCAGCGCTCTTTGACTGTCGCGTTTACTTTAAGGTTTTTCTGGTAATATCGAGATCACACAAAAGCCGCCGCTCGGGCGCCGTTCAGACGGAATGATAATGATTTAACACAAACTGGCAAACAAGCACTACATCAGAATGTCATGTATTAAAGCTTATTAGTTGTCTTGAGTTCCAATGAAGAATCGAATCCAACGAATCTGATTATATTTATGTTCTGTTGATAATAACAAAAATTCGAATCCATTCATCACTTTTATGGCACAGACTTATGAAACACTTCCAAATCTAATGTCCAGATATTATACATTCAGTGATTCTGGTCTTTCGACTCATTTGATCCCAATCTCATTCTCATCTCTCATCTGATTCTCTGCTCTTTTAATACGATTGTGTTGTGTGTGTGAGGGGTATATGACTGGAGTGGGGTCGACATAGGTCTTCATGTCAGTTGAGGGCATATATCACTTTAGTTATCGCATCCACATGAATGCCATTCCCTAACCCATAGACACTTTCATGGATTGAGTGCAATACCATTAAAATGACCACAATTTGAAGCAATTTATGAAAAGTGATCCCAATCTCTATCTCTATCCTTGAATTTGAATCCACTGTTCATTTTCCTCAACTTTCATATCTGTTTGGGAACAATGAATGCCTTTTAGCCTTAATTATTCAGGTCTGGTCCCTATCACTATCGAATCAGACGCTCATTCTGTTTACTACTTCACTATAACTTCCATTTTTATATATTTGTGTTTATGGCTCAGAGATGTGAAAAACACTGCAATTCTATATGACTTCGATCGATAAAATCAGTGAAAAGCTATGCGCCGCCAAAAAAGTCCTTCAAAGTTGGCTAAAACATTCCCACAATGTCCATGATATTGACAAATAAATGAAGATCCGCTAAAACCTTAACTTTAATCAACCTAGAACCATTACAATGATTTCATCACCTTTCCTTTATTTTAATTGAAGTAAAAATTGAGATATCGATTTTAACCCTACCAATTTATCAATAAAATATCGTTATCCTTTATGAAAAGGTTTAATATCAGATATACTAAATATCCCATAACAGAGTCTTCGAGCAAAGTCTTTAATATTTTGAGTCATTCGAATAAATGAATTTATCCTTGCACCATTTATAATTAAATCATTATAAAGTAGATCCTGGCTGTAGTAAACTTTGTTTGTAATAGAAGAAAAATTAAAACATGGTCAGTTTGCTTTTTACCATAATTAGGATTAGCTAGAAAAATTCATTTTACATAAAAATAATGTACTTTACAAGTCTTTAAAAAAATCTGATTCTTCATCAGATGATAACTTTGAAAGTTTTGAATTTTGTGTTTAGGTTTGGGTCTAGTTTGAGAAATGAGATGAGCTATCTTATTTATTGACTGTTTTTGATTACTTAGAATATAAGCATAAATTTGCACATTTTGTTTGTAAGCTTGAAAATGCAATTTTATGTTTACTACCGATTGTTTTCAACAGATAACTAGTTTAGGTTACGTTCATATTATGGCAGCTATTGTTCATTGAAAAGGGCTCTACTCTTAACTCAATGATTGATTGCAAGCATTCGATAATCACTTCTCTATTTTACAATTAGTCGTTTACTCCGAGTTAGTCGATAACTGAAGTCGTTTTGAAAGTTAGACTTCTTTGAGAATTGCAAATAAATTTCGATTTATTCGTTTTAAATGATAGGTTAGTTTCAAATTCCTACCAAATCAAACACTTCAGTCCATCAGAACAAACAATTTAGTCTGATCAAGGATACGAGGCATGGAAATACTAATAATTCCTAGAGAAGGGGCTAGGCTAACATCTAGGGGGTATTTTTTAAATTCATTGTGGAAGGATCTAGGGTGAAGTTCGCCATTTTAGTTGCTATGTTGTTCAATGCTAAAATTATCTTTAACTTCTTTGAAATACTAACAATTTGTCTTTTCCTTCTAAATCAATTTAACCGAGAATTTTAAATTAGCAACTGATTAAACCCTGTCTAAGCTTATTTTTGCCGAGTTACCAAAAAATAGTTGCTCTAATTGCTAAAAAGAGCCTTGGATTAACCCCCCCCCTGAACAACTAAGTGCAAAAAATAAATGTTTTGTAACCTATGAAATAAAGAAAATGCCCTTTTGGCTACCCTTGGCTACTCTTTTATCCAATGAATCTTTTGTTTGTTTGTTTGTCAGTTATCAAATTTCCTAATAATGATCTATATAATTTCCTAATATATCAGCATACAAAATTAAGAATTAAAATTATTTTTATATTAAAAATTGTCAATCATTTCTATTTTGAAGCAAGAAATCAATGATTGAATGAACTATCAAGTTTTGATATAAGAAATGCATTTATTGTCAGCAATTTCCCAATTATGTAAACTAAAACACTTGAATCATCTTTTAATTAACAGTGGAAAATAATTAGCTTAACTTTAAGATATGATTGCTTGATAAATATTAACATTTTAAAAACGAATTGAATTTTAAAAAGTCATAAACCAACTCAAACTTTGCCAAAAAATTGTGGTAAACTGTAAAACAGTAATAAAAATTAAAAAAATTAATTATTTATCGACGAGTTCTATGTGAAAACTCATACTATTTTTGAAATGAATTTGAAAATTAGTTGAAATGGAAGGCGTCAACGAAATAGAAAATTCTTATCTCAATAATGAGTAGCCCTAGGACAAATTCTTCGCAGTCATGATTTCTTCCAAACACACACATCTTTTTAAGTGTTTTGTGACAAAACTTTTGTCTCTATTCTCACTATTTTTAAATTTTCCCAGAAATTATTTTACAATTTTTTCAACTGAAAGTAAAATTGTTTTCAAAATGTCTGATATAATAGAAATGTTTTGCAACACTTGAGGTTAAATGTTATCAATCACAATTGTCAATGTTAGAGGATTTTGCCGTTTGAAAATTTTTGAAAATTATTTCAATTTATTATTGATAACTATTTTTTTAATCGAAATTGGAGTAACCTAGACTCGAATGGATTAGAATAAGACATTTGTTATTCTTTTTTTAAGGTTTGGAAAATCAAGTTATCAGTATTCTCATAATGTGAACGAGTTATTGATACCTTTTCGCAGATTAATGCCCTTTGCTGTCACCAAGACCAAGTCTGTCACAAAGTATTATTCATTTGGTGGGAGTTTATATGTTCCTATTATTTTTTAGATACATCTACCCTGCTTCGCAGAAAACCCCTACCCTATCCTATTTTTGAAAATACTTTTGAGATGCTCTCGCCTAAAGTCTGATTCCTAGTTTTCCACATTAATCATTTGAGAATTTCCAAGTGTGCAAGGGGGATTTTCTGAAATATCCCCTAAGTTTGAAAATTTGGTTTAGGTGGAATACTCTATCAGGCTTGAGAGTCGAAAAATGGCCGCCACGCGAAATGCTGCGGTTATTTTTTGTAATGGCGGTCAAAAAATTAGCCACTTTGGCACTTATTTTAAGGAATTTAGCCTTGCAACAATTTGCACTTTAAATTACCCGAATTAAGTGTATTTAAGAACAAAATGGCGTCTTCTTCTTCCGCCACTTTTAAAATGTCCCCCGTTAGGTTTTGGTCTGAAAATAAGTCATTATTCCCCTGCTATGTCGCCTCTAGGATCACGGACCTTGCACACCCCTGAGAATTTCCAAACTATTCTTTCTCTTCTTCATCCTATTTTTAAAAATATTGAATCGAGCTTTTCGTACTCTGAAAAGGGCATAAAGTTGATAGTTTACAGATAGTTAACAGATGGTTAATTGTCAATGTCATCATTGCTCGGTTTTAAGTCTCTCTTTTTGATTGAAATCTATAAAATCCAGAATTTTATAGTTTTATAATTCTTTGTGAGTTATAAAACAGAATATCGTTCTATTAAATGCTTTAAAATTGAATCAATGAATGAATTGAATCAGAAGGCAGTATACTCAAGCACAAATAAGTTACAAATGAATAAATTAGCTATAATTCCGGCATTTATTCTATATTCATGACTTAAATCGTTTTTGTTTTATACATAAGTTATCACTTAATATAATGCCTTTAAGGCACTTGTTTTCCAGATATTATTTTAAACAATTATAGACAATAAACTATGGAATCAAAACAACGATTACTATAATTGTTTTAATCCATATTTTTTTCATTTGTCAGATATAAATAAATTATTTTTACAATTACCCAAATATTATTGTCCTCTTAAGTGACTGTTGATCAGGATTATTTAAAATTTGAATAATATTTGTGTAGTCAGAAATATCTTCTAAAGAAACGCCTATTTTAACAGTGAAATTAATTCCTAAAATTTCAGCCATCAAATAGATAATTCCTTGAAATTAAATGACGTTTTTTAAAATCTAACTTGAGCCGTGAGAAATTGTTGAGGCTCCAATTTTTGCTAGTAAATCATGCACAAATAAATCGGTAAATTATTTGTATTCTCACTTAATCTTTAAATTTTCCTGGTCTTTAAAGCTGTCCTCATTAACGAGTTCCTTAGAATTGAGAAGTTTGGATGAATACAAAGCAACTATTTTTTTGTAGATATTTGATTCTATCTTCTCATTACTCTTCAGGTAATACCACTAACGATAATAGGTTTACCACCTGTTAGACATTTTTTACAGCCGTCTCTGACCTTATCACCAAACTTCCAAATATCACCTACGGCATAAAATTTTCTAAAATGATATTAGAGATCAGATATTTAATGTATTTATTTCTTTGTTTCGAAATTAATGAATGAATTCAATATAATTTTACTCTTTTAAACAAAGTTGAATTTTCCCACAAATTTTTTGAAAAGATGATTCGAGAATCTAGATAATAAGATATAATTTGTGTACAGAACCCAAATTCTGAGCTATTCTGGTCTGAAAAACAAATTATTAATAGTCTGTTCTAATGCAGGGCTTATTTGCTTCAATTGGCAGTTTTTATTGTATTGAATACAATGGAAACACAATAAGCAATAATATATTGAATATAATATTTGAAGTTCAAGTCCTGAACTTTATTAATAAAATGGTTGCATAGTTTCAACTAAAATATTAGGGCCCTGTGCCTGGTATTGAAATTAGTCAGAGCTTACGCATCATTTGGTAGGATTGAAGAGAAGAGCCAAAACAGAAATGCAGACTTAGGAGGACTGAGTGGACACACGCATCAATGAATTAACAAAAGAGACAAAACAAAATTTCAAACCATTGATAGCTAGAACAGAATGTAGTGATGAGAACGAAGAGAAGGGGACTAATCGGAGCACAGATAGCCTGAGCTTAGAAAATGAGAAAATATGAATTGATAAGCAGAAAAGGGAATTGATAAGTGGGACTGGTGGTACCAGTGCTAGTGTTGCCATCGATGTTAGTCTGTGTATATATTTGAACAAAAGATGACAAATCAAATGACAGAGGCTTTATATGCGATTGTCTGCACAACCTATCATTATGTTCGCTTCAATCCATTATGAGTGCAGTCTATCAGTGAGTCTGACTCTCATTCTGTGCAAAGTATGGATGTATGGCCTCAACGATATTATATTTATGAATATGTCTACATTCATAGAATAGGCATAAATTAAGGTGAACTACAACTCAGTGAACATAACCATCAGAGGGAACACAACGAACACTGTGAACACTGTGAACACAGAAAACGCAATGACTGCCAGCCCTAACGCATTGACAGCCAATTGAAAAGATTCTTTATTATATGTCAAAATTATTATTCACAACGAGGATTAAGCCTAATCGGGTGGTACACAGCTATGGTTATTAACAAAACAAGAGGTTGGCCCACCTATTCTAATATGACGCAGGTTTGGCCCACAGGCATAAGTGAATTAGCTTCGAGGCCACTATTTCTTTATATATAGAGCTAAAAAGCTGGACCTCCACCGAACTCATATTTATCAACTCCTATATTATTATACAATAATGAGTACATTCTCGCCATCAGCTAATCAGCTAATTATGACTTAATTCTTATCAAACTCTCTCTCTCTCTCTCCCTCCCTCTCTCTCTCTCTCTCCCTCCCTC
>JAQIWP010002439.1:0-10983 GCA_034695525.1 Euzetes globulus
ATGTAGTGGGGATTAGATTTAAGGCAAACCCTTGTTTTAAGCCTAATATCATCATTATGCTTTAATGAAGCTGTTCAGCAAGTTTATTTTAAATTCCTGAAGAATAAAATTGGGGATTTTTGGCATGGTAAGTCTGTCAGAACGACATAACTATATATAACACTCCTTACACTCAATCTGTAGTGAAAAATGTGACTGAAATTTAAACTCTAAATGTGTCTTAAATATGATTTTGTAATAATTTTGATTAAAGCTTCAACTAAAAGGCAAAGCACAGAATAAGAGAACTTTGGAGGGCATCGAACGCCAATTGAATGGTAAAAGAGGTTTGATCTCATAAACCGCTCCTTACATCAGATCTAATCTTTCTATAATCCACAAAAAGGAGGTTTTCTACATAACTGCTCACTATTTCTATACGGATTTGTTATATCAGGCTTTTCCTTCTCAGCGCAAATCGTCGGTCCCTTTCCCTCCATACTAGTGATTCGGATTATGATCCAGAGTTATCCGCTTCGATAATCGCCTCAACCAAAGACTGAGTGCTTCTCTGATCACTTGGTTGTTCACAATTGATCCACATTTCAATTATCCAAAAACTAAACATTTTTTTGTTGAAAAAATCACTCAAAAAACTTTAAATCGATATTTCAGTTCCAAATTCAGATTCTATATATCCCAGGATATTGACCAAGATTTTTCTAATTTATAAATGTTCTTATATTATTAAGTAAAGTCACTAAATATATTCTTACGATTCTTTATCCGCAATATAATGGTCATGGACAATTTGATAAAATAATTGTTTTTACTCTAAGTAAGTGTTTAGTCTTAATAACTTAATGTCTGTCTTTAGGTTATTAAGCGTTTGATGTGTTTATTAGCCATCAAAAGCACAATTGACTGTAGTTTTGGCCATTGATTTGAAGCGCTATTGACTCAAACAGTATTAATAAATGGTTTAACTGCTATACGAGAGCCGAGCCTCTCTCCCAACAAATCGGTGCCTTAAGGGGCCGTACAATGAAACGAAATTCTGTATATTCCACCACTAATTCTAATACTAATCCATAAAACCTTAAAACTGTAAAAACCAATGCTATAATAAGTAAATCCTCGGTTCGGAAAATAGCGTTTAGATTATATGCAGAATCGCTGCAAACGGATAACAAATGGAATAATGAATAGCCGACTGCACACCACAATAAACGGCCCACAAAACAGATGCACATTTACATTATAAAAGTGATTCATTCGATTTACAGGACAACAATTGAATCGAGAATTTCGTACTCAAAAAATTCAAAGCATAAAAAGTAGACGAAAAGAGCAGTGAATGAGAAAAACATCGAAAATACAAACTATTATTCGATTGAATAGGAAAGAGAAAAGTTTGAGAAAAGTAGTTGAAGCCGAGAAAAAAAGGCAAACAATTGCAGACCTGAAATGAGTTTATGAAATTGCCATACTCATTTCATACTCAAACTTCAGTATAGGCTCTCATTCATCACTTACTATATTATTTCTTCATTTCGATAAATGTCACCTGATTTACATTATAAATTAATCTTGTTTCAAACCAAAATTATTCTTTACTACAATAGTTTGCAGAGAAATTGTTTCCTATCATCTAATATGAGAAGTAATGTCTTTAGGACTTCTAGTGATTCATTCGATTGACTATTGAATGCAAAGTAATGACTTGATTACAGCCTAACAATAGATTTGAATTCGATTTTTTGCCGATATTCATAAGACTTCTACAGATTTTGGGTATTAGAGGCATAAAAACAGTGAAACCTTAAGAGTAATTACTTTTGGTTATGGAGGGCTTGTATTGCATCGAACCCTCATATCAGATGAAGGAATGATATTTAGAGTAATGTTCTTTTGTTTCCCACAAAAACCAAATTTGTTTTAAATATTGAAGAATTTTATTCACCAAATATATTACATTAAAAATGAGTCACTAATCAAATTCTAATTTAGACAAGATAATATTCAAAGAATTGCACTCAGACTTCCTTACTCAATTATTTGAAGATTTTACTAATGGTTATGAATTAAATTCTGTTTCAATCAAAATGTGTTCTCCAATAATAATGAAAATAATGTTTACAAACGATATCAATGTTATCTACAGTCAAAGAAATCCAATCCTTAAGTTATGCCGTTTATGATCGACATCTCCTTCAGTGGCGAATCAAAGGTTGCCATCAATTGGTGTGTTGTCTCATCCTCTCTGATTCCTCCCTCTGCTGTTTCCTCCACTTTGCCCTTCGATTTTTGAACCAAACCTACCATCAAAAGAGAGAAACATTATTGTGATTCTCAAAGTGTATATCGAAACCTAAATGACAGACAAATCAGATAGAAATTCAATCAGGTTTTCGAGTGACTAATTCAACTTTGATCTGGGTATTTATGTGTATGGCCATTGTGTTGATGACAGTTTCATTAACTTTATTTCTTTTAAATAGAACCTTTAAATGACTTACTCTCCTAAGAGTGGACACAAAAACTGTTTGGAATAACAGAATTGAAAAATCAAATTAACATTTCTATTGAATTACAGAATAAGCGAAATGAGAGGACTGTGCAGAGGACTCAACAATTTTCCGACACACAAGTGTTAGCAACCAATTCTATGAAATCCTCTTTAGTTAGCAAAATGTCAAAAACACAAATGCGATCATTTTATTGATCTATTTTTTCAAAAATAAAATCTATTTATTCATTCAAATCACGTTATTTTTCTTCGGCCAAACTTTTCAATCAAATCTTAAGAACTCAGTATTTAATTAACTTTAAGCAAAGTTTTAGTATTTTATCCAAAATAATTAATTTGGTATAAAATCGTTCAAAGATTTTGAAGCGCTTTATGCCTAAACAAGGGTCAAAATCGAAAAAAAAATCTCACTAGTTCATATTTGTCTGTAGCCTTGGCTTATATTCAGCAAAGGTTATGGAACAAATATAATTCATCTTATTTGACAACGCTAGTTTTTATCCATCATGATATGTGATGAAGCTTACCTCGACTCTTTCCTCTTTTAGTTCGACTCTTAAGGCCAATTCTTCTCGCAAAAGGACATCAGGGTAATGAGTTTTGTCGAAAGCAGCCTCTAATTGTTCCAACTGTTCCTCAGTGAATATAGTTCTATGTCTTCGCTTCCGTTTTTGGCCGGAGCTCATGAAACTGGCCGTCAATTGAGATATAAAAGCAGAAGTGGAAGCCTGTTGTTGAAGCTGTTGATGCACTGATTGCTGCAAACTATACATATTTGGTGCACGACTTGTCACCAATGGGTTCGTGTATCCAAAGTTTTGCGAACTTTGACTGACTGTCAAATTGAATATAAAATCTTTAAGTTTTCATCAAGCAATAAGTTTATTAGAAATTATTTTTCCCATCAATTTCTACATAATTGAAACAAAACTAAAAAAGATCTGATAGCTCTTCACTTTAAAAGCACCCGTGTATTGAAAATGACGATCAGATTACTTATTTTCTTTAATTGTAATTTATTGCACAAAATATAAAATTAATTAAAATTAGAGAAATGAGTCAATACTTACGTAATTGTGTTGAATAAGTAAACATATCGTATGGCAGACATCGGGCGTATGGGTTATCACAAACATTAGACCCGGAATAAATGGTCGGATGAAAAGCTGATGTGCTTCCTGAAGATGAAAGGCTGTTTTCGCTTTTGGTTTCCCCACCGGACACTTTGGAACCGCTGTTTGTCACTTGACTCGAGTCCGAGTCATTATTGCTCTTTGATTTATTTGATGGCAGATCTAAAATGTCTTTAACGCTGAAACCAAATGCTTTGGAGTCTTTGACCACATCTACAGAACTGTTGGACGCATTGCTTAACATTTTCATAATCGACAGAATACTCATAGCATAACAATTCATTCGGTAATTAATTTTTTATTTGATTTCAATTCAAATTTATTCAATTTTATGACAAATCAAAGACATTACAAAATACTGAAAAAAGGACACAATTCACAGAACAAGGAATCTGAAGACCAAATACGGAATTAAGTTTTGAATCTTTGTGGTGCAGTCAGTCTATTGATTGGGCAGAACTTTTCACACAAGTCCTCAGTGCAGTCCTATATGCAGTCCGCTCTAGAATCGAATAGAATGGGCCGTCCGCTCATTTGGCACCGCCTTTACGACGCTTAATGCTATGACTATTTGTCAAAATACTCTTAAGAACAATATCCTTATATTTGGTGTCAATTCAAAGATTTGGTCCAAAATTGTTTTTTAAAATTTTATTATAAAATGGAATTTAATTTTATTTTTTAAAATTCATTTCACAAAACAATAAATTAATTTTAGACTACATTCGAGACCTAATGTCTGACTTCAAAACTATTGAACTCGAGTTGAGTGATGTCTCTTTCATTAGTGAACTCACATCCATCGATACGGGAATAGGGACTTCCAGTGGTTTGTAACCATCTTTTCCTTTTATTTATGGAAAAAACATAATTAATACAACAAAAGCTAATCAGAGGTTCAATGCAGTTAATGGTTAGGTCTGAATAGGTGTTGGCTAAAGTGGCTAAAGGGTAAACAAATTTGAAGAACACTGTGAATAGGAGTAAAACTCTTGTGGCTGCTCTTAAAACGGTGTCCAAATTGGTGCTCTCTTTTTGCCTACTATTCCAAACTTTATTCTTTATTTAAAGAAACTTGGCTTTGATTATAGAAAATACATATAATTTCGATTTAAAAATTAGTATTTTGGTCGCCAACTTGAATCTAACCAAGTAAGTGCTGTGGAAAAGGCTACCCCCTGCCCTGTGGCACTTCTTAAAAACCTCGATTACATTAAGGAACTGCTATGAAATAGAAATGGACTGAGAATCGAGCGAATGGTTGCGAAACCATTGCTTAACATAAGAGCCATATTCACTCAAATCAAAGTTCTTTGCAATTGAATTATTTTTAAGGTTTCACTGTTTTTATACCTCTAATACCCAAAACTCGGGTGAAGTCTGACAAATACAAAAATATAAGAGATTTGATTGAGTTTAGTACAAATACAACCCTCCCTTTCATTGAAGTCCTAATAATCGGGTTTTCAAACAGCATTTAATCGATTGAATCACTACTTCTCTAATAATTCTCTTTACCAAAAAAAGCATGGGTTCGGGAAATGTCTTCTCAAATATTCGGATAATTAAAAACTTTAAACTAGACTATTCTGATTTGAACAAGCTCATTGCCTATACTATTCTATTACCAGAATATATCAGACTATCGTAGAAAACAAAGTTTACATCTGTTTTGCCACAAGTTTTACCAAACATTTATGAAAAGCTTTTAAACGAGTAATTGAGAGTAAAAGACATACATAATGGCGATGTGTTGGTCAGGTCCCTGAATGGTTCCGACCACTGAACCATCTCTAGAATTCTTAACCCAACCGAAAAGTCCCAATTCATTGGCTTTTTGTTTAGTAAACTGTAAGACATTATTCATTTCAATTCAATTAAAATCACTCAAAAACTTCAACAAACAAAAAGTTACATAAAGTTTGAAATTCAAACCTTTCGGAAGAAAACCCCTGAAAGTCATAATCGAAGAAATGAGTGAATAGTGAGAAACCAGTTTGAAATGTAAGGTAAAGCATATATACCCTGGACTTCGCCAAACACTCTGTAATCAACAGACAAAAGTCGTGACGAAGACATACGAATATTGATTACAATCAAACCAATTGTCAAAATCGATGTCAAACCAATCACATGACTGAACTTCAAATGTCTTAAGATGTTTACAAACATTAGATCAAAGGTTTATAAATATTCGAAGACGTTTTCATATAGACTTCTAATATGAGTGAAGGCCTGCATTCACTACAACTCATTCCTATGGAAAATAGTAACAAAAATTTCAGACCGCTTTCAAAAGCAGTGATTTGTCGGCTAAAAAGGCTAACACTTAACACACTTCTCATACATTCCTTTCCATATGACGTTCACAAAAGACGTAACCCAAACATGAAGTAACACAAAACCCCAACACTTGCATAACACTAATTCCCATTTCTTTCATAATACAGTCAATTGATGGCAACGTTTAGTCCCTGAATACGGTATTTGTGAACAAAATGGTATGCATTGCATAATCGACACGTTATACGAATTAAAAAACAAGGAAATTGAATTCAAACCGAGTCTTATCCATGCAATCATCTCATGTGATTAGCAAGCTACTTTAAAACTCATATCACTCAAACACTATCACTTAAAATGCTTGTTTATATTAGTTGAAGGTTAAAACCACTATTTAGATGACATTTCTGGTTAAATGACCACTTTTTTAATGTTTTGTTTACATTTCAAATACATTTTACTTTAATTGTCACCAAAAGACATGTCTTTCAGACGACTCGTCAAATACGCGACAATCATTGGTTTGGGCGGCGCTTCCGTTCAAGTTCTTCACCAAAATGATTGGTATATTTACCCAAGTTCCTAATTTATATTCATTAGAATGTTCAGGATAAGCCCAAATATTTTCTCTGGATTTTAGGGATGTCCGTAATGTAGGGGTCATTCGGTTCGGTCGGGCGGCGGCCACAGTCGGCCGCATTGCTTTTGACTACAAGTTTAGTGTTTCAGATCTTAAGGACTCGTCGCCAGAAACTCTTGATCTATGGTCTAAAGTGCACCAGAGATCAGCCGAAAGTTTATTAGACCTGTGCTGTACTAATGGCGGAGTCTTCATAAAAGTTGGTCAACACATCGGAGCTCTCGAATATTTAGTGCCTAAAGAGTACGTCAATACTCTGAAAGTCCTCCACAGCAGAGCTCCCCGTTCTTCCATTAAAGACATTAAACGAGTAAATATTTGTCAGTTTCCCGACTTTTCCCGTTTATAGTTATTATTCAAATGTCTCAGAAATTGCAACTTTTCCCGAAGTATTCATTTTAATGATAATCAAAATCTGTCAATCAATTTGTCAGGTAATCAAAGAAGATGTTGGAGATCCGGACCAGTTGTTCAATGAGTTCGTTGAGGAGCCGATTGGGGCCGCATCATTAGCACAGGTACATAAGGCTATACTCAAAGATGGTCGACTGGTGGCCGTTAAGGTACAACACCCGAGAGTGAAACAGCACAGTTTTGTAGATATGAAGACAATGGACGTCTTGGTCCATATTGTCGACAAAGTCTTCCCCGAATTCTCCCTGTTATGGTTGGCCGAAGAGACCAAAAGGAATCTCCCCCTCGAACTCGACTTCATTAACGAAGGACGGAATGCCGAACGTCTGGCCCGTACTTTCACTGACTATCCGTGGCTTAAGATACCTGCCATTGATTGGCGAATCTCTTCACCGCGAATCTTAACCATGGAGTACATCGAAGGCGGAGAAGTGACTGACAAGAAGTATATGATTAGTCACGGCATCAATTGTCGGGAAGTGTCCCATCGATTGGGACTTATGTACAGTCGGATGATATTCATTGAGGGCAACGTCCACTGCGACCCCCATCCCGGCAATATTCTGGTCAACAAACACACTGATGGCAGTCCACAAATCATTCTTTTGGACCACGGATTATATACTGTAAGTCCATTCCATAACACTTAGACATTAAAATAATGGTTTCTGTCCAGCAATTGACGGAACAGTTTCGACACCAATACAGTCGGATGTGGTTAGCGGTGATTAATGCAGACGTTCCACAAATGAAGATTTGGGGACAGGCCTTAGGAGTTGGCGACCTTTTCCCTCTGTTGGCCTGCATTATGACAGCAAAGCCCTGGAATGCAATCGAAAGAGGACTCGACAGAGCAATCGATAAGGAAACTAAACTAAAAGAGGTTTGACTGTAATGTTTGTGTCTTATCATTGCTTTCTAAATGTTTTATTGAATGAGTGGACAGTCGGGAGAACTGCGAAAGTATGCGTCGATGTATTTGCACCAAATATCAGACCTCTTATCCAAAGTCGACCGACAGATACTTCTGGTCTTCAAAACAAACGACTTGTTGCGCTCGATTGACTTCGCGTTGGGCACAAGTGGTGAGCGCCGGTCACTCATAACAATGTCCCGGTCCTGCATCAGAGCCGTACACTCAGAACAACTCAAACAATGTAACCATTGGTACCAAAAAGTCGGTATCCATTTGAGCCAACAATGGCTCGAAACTAAACTCACATTTTATTCGATGTACTTATGGCTAACTGTCCTCATCTGGGGTTCAGACTATTTATAGCCTTTCCCTCAGATTTTCTACAAATTGACAATTTTTATCAAATTATGAAAGCAATCAACAAATATATAGATTTGAATAAAAGTTTACAATTATTAGACTATTTGTCGGTTTTCCGAACTGACCCTAAATTATGTTTTCAAATATATTTTTGTTTCTAATGTAATGTTTGTTTGTTTTACGACTTAATAGACAAATAAATTCAAATTTTATTTTCACTCAATATTGCAATCATTTCATCACAACTTTTAAACCCATTATTTGTGACGAAAGGCATTGAAACTGCTTTTAAGAGTCATTTAACCCAAAGCCCAAACAAAAGGAAGAAAGTGTTAAACAGATTCCGTCTAAAGTTTTATTTCAAAGGCATTTATATCGAGTATACGTATGAAAAGGTACCAAATGGTCGATAGACTTAGTCCTCAACCCTATAAAGGCATTTAAAATTTAAATCTCTTTCTTAGAGTCGAAATGAGAGTCAATAACAGCAAAAACAAAAGTTATTTACATTTGATTTCGCAATCAATTCGTTGATTTAGTCATCAATTTATTGGTTTATCAAACATTTAGTCAAATATTTTGTGTTTATTTAAGAATGAGTGACACAAATGCGACAAATTTGAAATCATCGCAAAAAATAGTTTCGTCGCAAACATTGGAATCGGATGACGAGTGGAAGCCCTCCACACAAGACATAGTCAATGTCCACACTCAGGAGGCTTCCAACGCTTCCGACTTCTTCGACAACCTTCGGGACAGTCAAGTGAACGACATTATAGGCAATGAGTCACCGAATTCCCACTCAAATGAAAATCAGATTAAATGTAGGTTTGCCTCAAAATTATTGCCTTTTATTTCAATGATATTTTCTGATGAAATGCTTATTTCAATGATTCAATCGATGACTCAATCCATTGATTTTTGCTTAAGATATCAAATGTTTGCCATTAACTGATGAATAGTTTACTGTTTAGTTTTCACAACTTATTTGAACTAGTATTTCTTTCGCTCTTTACTCTCCTAACAATGTTGAGCATGTACGTTTTGGGTCTGTCACCATCAAAACTATCATCATTAAAATGACATTTTCCCAATTTTTAGTGAACGAATTGACGGATATATCGGTTGACTCTTTCAATGGTTGCCAACATTCGGCTGAGAAGAAGAAAAGGGGCCGAAAACGAAAGATCAGAACCGCCGAGGAATTGGAGGTTCACTTAAAGGAAAAGAAGGAAAAGAACAGATTAGCCGCTCAGAGACTCAGACAGAAGAAGGGCACAGAAATCGCCAAATACGACCAGGAAGTGGTCCAATTAGAAGCCAACGTTCGGGCGAAGAGACAGTTCGCGGAACTAATCGAAAGTAATGTCAACCAATTGAGGAACAAAATTAAGTTAATGTTCGGACAGAAAGTGAAGACTCCTTTGAACATTAAAATAGAGTCACTCAAAGACAATGATTCCACAAAAAGTGATAATCTTAACGATATTATCGTTCAACAAACCGATCAAAATGCAAACCAAAATCAATTGAGAAAATTGCAACTTTAGAGACATTGAGTGCACAAGTCTTTAGTATTTCGTGTCAATTGGTTCCACCAATAACTCAACTCTTTAATGGCTTAAGTAAAGTGAAGTTAAGTAAAGTGTTGTCCGAAATAACTATCGATTTCGAGGAATGGTTGGCCCGTTTGTCACAAATTAAAGTTTTGTTTCTTTTATATTAAAAACACGAATCAATTGTCATTTTTTTGTATTTTTATGAAAATTTATTTTTTGTAGTAAATCATTGATTGAAATAATTTCCTTTTTTTATATAAATAATGGTTCAAAATATTCTCAATTCTTATGATTTACTCCAAATATGTTCTTCTGTTTCAAATCATCTCTTAATTCAATATAATATTGAAATCATTAGCCATTCATTGAAAACAATCGCTTCAATACTCTAACCATTTTTGTAATACAATGTAATATATTATTTATTTCAATCGATATTTTGTCTAAGATTTGCAAGGTTATAGTTCAATAAAAAAAAGTGAAAATGTTTTAGTAAGTAACAATATTTAATGTAAATGATATAAAACTAAAAATAGTAACACTTATTTACGTGCCTTTAAGTGAACTTTAATTGTAATAATTAGTGATTCATATCTTGTTTACGATAAATATTTATGTAATTCTCCAAATTCATTGTATTTTCACTAAAAACCTCGAGTCATACGACTTGATTTGAAAAGCCAATAAAATCTATCGAATGGATTAGCCAAGAATATTATTCTTTTATTTTTCTAATTAATTTGCCAATGTAAATTTATTATGAATTAGAAATTTTTAGAAATGAAAGTTATCATGGTTATAAAAAGTTTAGCAGAATGCTTTTTTCCTTATTTCAGCCACAGCTCTGATTATGAAGATGATCCTGATGATTTTCAAGATGTTCAAGATTTTCAAGAAATGACGCCAAGACAATCTATCTCATTTTGAAAGTAACCTGCTAACTGATGTCCATAAACGGGATCAAATTTTAAGAATTGAAGCTATTCTGTTTAAAAATTATTGAAAATGAATTGAACAAGGAATTTAATTTGTGAGACATTGTTTTCTATGACAGTTGAGTGAGTTATACAAGTTCATGTTTCTATATTTTAGAAGAAAATTACGGTTTCCGGCGCTATTTCCGGCCGCCATTTTACCCTTCCTCATACCCCCACCAGCACTTGACAAAA
>JAQIWP010002440.1:0-10975 GCA_034695525.1 Euzetes globulus
CTAACCTCAATTTCGATTTATACCGGCATGCCGCACTATGTGAGGTAATACGGTAACAGTTACTGTTTCTGACTATTCAATATTTTGATTCGAAAAATAATTTACTCTCAGAACTATTTTAACTCATTTCTTAAATCAATGTTATTTTTCAAATACACTGAAGTTGACTCTTGTTAATGACAGAATTAGCCAGATAATTCATTGCAACCTCTCTCACATCAGAATCTTGTACTTATCAATAGCGCTGATAACAAGATTTTTGACATGAAAAAGATTATCAATGCCTTAAGCAAAATATAATAACCTTTTATTCACAACACTTATAATAGCTGATAGAATATATACAATAATAACAATATTTTTTCGTATCATTTCTGTTATACTTTTTTTTGTCACTTTTCGGCAAAAGTTATTATTGGAAAAAAGTTCGCTTTTGGTCACAAATCCTCTTATTTTAAAAATGAGTTGAAAATATGTTTTTATATTTAAGAAGAATAAATTTAGCAAATTGGACAGGGTGAGATTACACTTTAAAATAAAAATTCAGTTACTATTTCTAATGATATTTAATTTTCAAATAAAGGACTGGATTTCCTTCTCTGCCATTTGTGAGCCTCATATTCATCATCCATTGCTAAACACAAAAGTCCGCAAATATAGATATTTTGAACTATTCTTCTCTTTTATTTTGGACATTGCCTGCAGAGGAAGTGGACAGAAGATGACAGGAACAGAGATGAAAACGAAGTAATGATCTGTAGCCAAAACTCATTTGTGTCACTCCATTACTGAGAGAAGACCCACTGCTTTTCCTTTTGCTTTCCATTGATTTTGAATTCGACCGCTCTATAAAAAGGTGTGGATTGAGGACCGGCTCACAAATGTCGCTCTTTAGAGCTCGATAGGTCAAAAGTATTGAACTTTTATAGTGAAAGCTTTTATTTTGAGCCTTATCTTTTTCAGATGATAACGCGAGACATTATTAATATTAATGATATATAACTCAAATATTTGTTTAATTCATCTAAAATTGTAAAATAGTTTCAAACTAATTATTGAGGACGGATTCTTGTGGACGCCTACATGTGTTATATCAGGCCGGATCAGTGACCTGCTACTCCTTTGGGCCAAATTCTTTAACCTTTCTTCAAAAAGTAAATGATAGTAAGGATAACAACGATTACTGTAATCTGGAGTACCTGTTATTTGCGTGCAGTCAGTCCTGCAGTTCGGGTGGAAAATAATGAAAATCTCTAATTCGAAGCATTGGTCCCAAAACCGGCTCAAAAAACATATTTTGTGCACAAATGCTGTTTCGGTTGAAGGAAAGAATTAATTGAGAAATACTTTATTTCTCACAAACTTTACTCTATTTGTCGTTTGACTTTGAATTTGTTTGAAATTCTGTTCGAAAGTAGAGTAGAAATGCATAAACTTATTGTTAAAGTGAATAGAATTCATTTTTCCATGAATATTTTTATAAGTTTCACTTTTTCTGATTGACAAATATGTGTGGATAAAAGTTTCCAGGCTGATATTTGATAAAATGAAAATATTAACAAAGATAGAATACGGAATTTATCAAGTGAACTTAATTGCATTCTGATCAAGTTTAATTTTTTGGGAAATTAATTTTATTAAATTGAAATATTGTTTGCTTTTTAGTTTAATTATGTTATTTTAGATATTTATTTGAAGATTTTTACGATTATTTTATGGTATTTTATTATTTTATTAATCTATAACACGAATTGTCAATAAATTTTATTATTGTTCTAAATATTAATAATTGAATTAAATTGTTTTTTGTTGAACATTATTTGGGAGTTTTATTAATTGTTTCGGATTATAAATCGAACGAAATTGAGGGGTAATAACTGAAATATGATTCAAAATATCATCTAAAAATAATTTGTTTAATGAATCTGTCCTCGATTTTCATATCCGTAACCTCTGATCGAAAGAATTTCGAATAAAAGTAAAAGTCGCCGAAAACTATAATATATTTGAGTTATTCTTAAAGTTATAGCTTTTGGTGTAATAACTTTTAGAGTCTTGTTATTGGCGGCGATTCGTGCGATGGCTGGCAATGGCTTTGATAGCCATAATGACGGCTAATGTGATGCCGTCCCAAACGTGATGACCGCAAGGGCTTACTTAAGAGGTATTCTAGTGATCGACGGAAATAAGTTGAAAATAATTAAGGGAAATATGCGATTATTACCATATCTTTTAGACAAATATTAAGTGTTTAATAATATATTTGGAGTTCTTAAAGCTTTGAGGCATTAAATTATAATTTAAATTATTTTTTAATTTAAAAACTTTCTCGGCAAGAGATGTGATGACCCGACTCGTCATCACTTCTAATTATTACTGCTTTCAAATATGTGTACACATCATATGCTCAAAACTGCACAATCAGTTGAGTTTTTGTTCCCAAGCCAATCTACTTGGTCATTCAAGTTTAAATACATGAATATTCCAACAACTTGTCTAATGCATAAAAATTGCAATGAATAAGAAATTTATTCATAATTTGAATATTCGTTAAAAATGGAAAATTAAATCATTTGTATTAAACAAGCCTTTTATCATAAGTTAAAATCTGGATTTATTCTGATCCTGATGAGAGGAATGAGCAGTTTAAACTTTCAATTGTCTACCATTATTGTAAAAATCTGTGGAAATGGCAACTTTTTGAAATTATTTTTCAAAGTTTCCACTGATTCGATTAAATTTAAAAAGATATTTTGAAAAATCTCAACTTCAAAACATATATATATATATATATATGATTGAACCTTGTTCTATATACTTATAAGATTATATAGACTCAGGATAACCAAAATTTATAAACAAAAGATACATATAATAAATTTCAATGCTCAATATTAATTGTGATGATTTTAATTTCAATATTGACTTTTTTGCAATTAAAGACATAGCGGACAAACGAAAAATATTTAACTAATTATCAATTTTTGCTTATATTCAACTGTCTTCTATCACATTACATCAGTCTTAACTAAGCATTCAGATTTTTCGAGAAGGGCCCTAGTAAATTTATGTAATTTATTGTCTGTTGCTAGTAACTTTAGTAACTTGAGATTTTTTATTCATTATTTCTATTACTTGTTGATTACATTAATATAATTAATAGTAAAAGCTTTCTCACCCTTCATAGTTTGTTACGATGTCTATAACATCTTGCAACTAATATCTCTACAATCATCATTTTAGGATTGAAAGTAGGAATTTTTGGCCAAGTCTACATTGCACAAAGGTTTGAACGTATATATTCCCCCTGAGGTCGAGAATTTGCCAAAATACCCCCAGGGGAGGTTTGAAGAAAATTGTAAGGGAAAAACGCAGAGAACCGGATTCCCTCAAAAATTGCCCCGTTAAACAAAATTAAGCTTAATTTAACTGGATTTAGGAAGGAATAATGAACAAAATTCCTGCTTCCGGCGGTACTTCCGGTCGCCATCTTAAAAAAACCCTCCTCTTATACCCAATTTAGGTCTCGGACCTTGGCGACCCCTGCATTTAACTCAAAGTTAATATTCAAGTTTATACTGGATATAGTGTGTTGTAGACTGAATACATTTGACATAAATAGAAAATACCCCTGTCCCATAAACTGAAAATACCCCTCCTCACCCACAGGCTCCGGCTTAAGCTAATTACTATTTAAAATTATCAGAAATAAGAGTATTTCAGGACAAAATGGCGGAAATAAAGGTTTCCTGTTGCAATTTATGCCGCCATTTTTCAAATATCCCCATTCCCATATTTGGAAGTTTATGGACAGTTCATTGAATTTAAGTGGCGAATTGTTCACCTTTATATGGGATGATAGTGTTGGCCATACATATATTTTTGAGAAATGGCACAATTCACTTATACTGATTAGTCCTTATTTTGGTGGTAATAGTGATATATTTGAGTTTTTCTAAACAGAAACTAAATGATTAATTTTCTGGTTCTGAATTTTTCTGATTTTTTACTCTTCAATCAAATTAGTCGCTATTAATGTGAAAATTGAGTTTAAATTAATTAAAATAATTAGAGTCAGAAGATGAGCGATCGTAGATACAAATGGTGCATGATGAATTGATTAATTAAAATGATGTATAGATTGGTTTTGTCTTTCCATAAGTCGAGCCCTAAATCAGTCTGTGAACAGAGAAGAGCACAGATAGAGTGTGAACAGAGAATGCCTTTTCATCTATCATAAGATGAGAGTAAAGGCAGTAATGATTGGTTTGTTTGTGAGGGTATGGAAAGCTCTTATCAGCGGTAAACCATACACTTCGCAAATGCAGCACAACTTTGTTAAACTGAGCGCATCATCGGATTAATGGCAGTGAAAGACTAAAACAACCAAAACTAAAGTCAAGTAATTTTCGGTCAAAAGCATAACCATTAAAATCGGCGACAAAACAACTACAAAACCAAAAATGTTTTTCATTTTTGGAGACTTTTTGTGTCGAATTTTGATATTATGCTGAAAGTTGTGTTGAGTCACCGTTATATTAGCGCTGCACTGAGCGATGGTTAGCTCTGGTCCCCTCATAAATCATTGCTTTGGCAGTCATGACATCCCTTTAAGACGCAAAGAGCACAAGAGTTCAGCAAAAAGTTTAAAATATATAATAAAGTATTTGAAAACATTTAAATAATAATGTATCGCATATTTGAATTTAATGCGAAAACGTGTAAAGTTCTGAAAGTTCTCGCATTTCTTTTCATTTTTTTTTATTCGGGGCAAAAATACTGAGTTCAAGAACTTAAACACAACTCATAATGTGTTTAATGTTTACATGTGGCCCAACAACAAGCCTTAACTGGACTGCTATGAGGCATAAGAACTGCACATAAGTGTCAAATATCAAGGCAGGGGTCGGAGGGGTCGCATACAAGTTCGCAAAAAATACATTTATTTATGTTTGAATATATCGAAAAGAATTTGTGAGCAGTCTTTGCAGTCGACGATTATTCTGAGCACTACTGGACTGTATTATAAGTCTGAAAATTATTGGTTTTTTGGGTTCACAATACTGTCGGCAAAAATGTTAAACTTTGTTGCTGTGAGGCGTGTCGTCTACATTGACGGACCGGGAGCCTAATGCTTGGCATTGCAATGATGGCCACTCACTCTGCTGGAGGTCTTTCAGCTGAGTTCATGGGTTCAAATGCCAAGAATATAACGGCATTAATTTTATACATCTATTATTGGCACACATTCAAAATAAGCTCTTTTGTACACAAAATCCCGGCTCAAACCAATTAATAGGACGCTAATTGTTTGCTTACTTGATCACTAATTTATTGATACAATGATTTGTGGCAATAATCCAACCATTGGTGCAAGCTCCACTTTTCTACGGTATATGTTTCTGTTTTTAATGATGAAAAGTGGATGAATTGGGAGAATCCAATATATCGTCGTTTTTAATAATTTTTTATTTATAATTGTCATTAATTGCATTAAAATAAGTTTTTTCCATTCATTACAATTAAAGCGACCATTTTTTTTAATAATCTGAGTTTATGTATAAGAATTTGTAAGCATTATATCAATTATTTGACTTCAAACACAAAGTGACAATTGAGACAAACAAAGTATAAAACAGAGAAGTGGTTCGACATCAGCTTTTCTGGTCGATTGATCGCCAAATGTATGATTTGTCTGTCCTCTCGAGTGCTCAAACATTGAGACAAACGATTATTTACTTTGTTATTCGCCAACAAATTCTATATCTTATGATCGCATTATTATTTGTTAGTCGGACTCATATTCTTATTTAATCAAACATTTTATTCACTCTTTTCTGAATTGAAATCAAAGGAATGAAATGGAATTAAATTCGAGAAAATCTTATAATTTCCGGTCAATGAATACGAAAAGGCGATCGTATGAGTCGTTTGAAAGGAGTTTCGAGAATTTGTTTGAGTTTTCCCATGGATTAGAAGATGTGTGAAAAGAGCAGCCGATATATGAATGAAAATAACGGCAACTCATTCGCCAAATATATGGATATTTGTTCAGATTTTGCAGTCATTGTCTGCTCTCTTATAAAGTCTACAATTGTTGACCCTTTCTATCAATTGTAGCAAATATACAAATGACCGCAAAATGTATTTGACTTCAATCATACAATGCTTTGCCGACCACTATTTCCGGTCAAAGACAATATGGATTATAATCGGCTATGAATTGGTTCGTCCGATGCTTTCAAATCGAAAATTAAATAGATTTCACTCAAAAAGCTTTTATCAGACAATCTGTTGGAAAGTTTTAATAATTGTGAACCAAATCATTGCTACAAATAATCTCAACTCAGACTCAATTCAATCGGATTTTTAGAAAATGTTTCCTCTCGTTCTCCTATTCTTTTTGGTTATTTTGCACAGAATTTCAAAGTCGAGCCCCATCTATATTCATCCGCAACCATACAAATATGATAATTTACAAGTTTCAAAATTTCTTTTCAACAGTCAAATTCAATCATTTTAACATGATAAAAGTTATTGAATTTAGTATATAAAGAGTTAAATTTGTTGTGCTTAGTGGTTATCTTATCTGAAGTTATTACAATAGATTCTTGAAATATCTGTTCAATGTTGTGGAATAATGGTCAGAATAAAAGGGAATATGGAATCGACCGAAGCGTACATTAAATTAATTGATAGAAATGCATAACAAATAATAAGAAATGATAGCTCTTTGTTGTGTTGTTTAGTCCTCAACACTATTATCAGTGGCATTGGATTTTCTTTGGTAATCCCCTTCGATCCTGAGTTACGTGACATCGCTATTCTCCAAATTAAAGAAGGGGAGGACCACAATGAATGATAGGGCTCTGGCTCGAACTCATGGCCCTTGGCTTCCAAATGAAATGAACGCAGACTAGTATTGTAGTGACTTCTTAGGATGGGTTGTGCTCATCACGACGGCCTTCCCTTTCAAAAGAGATCACATTTTGTGGCAAAATATTAAATATATGAAAAAAATGTTAACTTTTCGTATGTATTGTTTGAGCGCTTCTCTCAAATTGCATTGAATTATACAATCATTGTATATATATTTTTTCAAAACTAAAGAATAAAAATTTCATTTAAAAACTATTTTGTCTTTTATCTCAATTCAATCATTTTGTATTATATTCGACTCTTTTTCAAAATTGAGTTACTTTTTTACCAATTAATTAATTTTTGTCTCCTTTCACACAAATCGAGTTGAGAGCAAAACCTCAATCAATTGAATTATTTTAGATTCGGTTTATCTATTAAATAAGTTGTGGATCATTGGCCGCATTCTCCATATCTCGGGAACTGTCAGTTGTCTATTGTGGTCGATATAGTGGTAGTGCTGTTGTCGAGCGAACATAGACTATAAAAAAGAGAGTTCTTTTCATTTAATATTTTCAGTCGAATGAATGAATTCAAAGCGACTGTGAATGTGGTCATGAGTTCCGTTTTGTCGGAGGAGGCGATCGGCTGTTCACTGGTTCACAATAAGCGAGTTATGCAGTTATGCTGTTTTTTGTTGTAAAAACTCGGCTCAGAATTGAAACCCAAAATCAGTTTTCGATTCTCTCTTTTTGTCGGGTTTATGACTCGTCAAAACCTTGAGGCAGAAGATCAGTGAAGGACCACAACAACGACAATAACCACCAGAACTAAACCTAATGACCATTAGAGCATTTTTTATATAATAATAATTTCCCGGTGGCTATGAGTGGTATGACTGCCAACCAGTGTTTCGCTTATCGTATTATTGCTAATGAAATAGAGAAGTCATGCATTGAAGCCAACGATACATCCATTGCCTGAACCCAATATTCCTCCCTTTCCCTGTCCTTATGAATTATGGCTCTGCATTGTATAAGAGGGTCTCCACCATTAGATTGTCTGTTCCATACACTCTTTATTCAGCAGATCATTATATCGCCACTAATTTCATAATTTCGATACTTTACTCTCAACCCCAAAAACATTGTCATATATTTCATACAATTATTTCATTAAATCAATTGTTTCGATACAAAAATTAGTCGCCAACTGATTCACTCCTAATTTGAAGCCAAGAATAACAGCATGTCTTCTAATTGATTCTATCGCTTTCAAAAGTATATTGAATCAAATTCACCAAAATTGACAGCACTGCACTGATCAAAGTGATTTTTAAAAGTTAGTTATTATAATAACAAAATATTAATGTAATCCAATACTGAAGAAAATTAGATTAAAACATTGAGATGATTAACTAGCTTAAAATAATCTTGAAGGTGATGAACATGAAAAACATGTATTCTGGCCTAACGCGGGTCTCAGTCGTTACAAATCAAATAATTAAAGTTTAAATCACTTAATTGATTCATTTAATAATTTTTAAATTTTAATTGGTGATGCCATTTTAATGTCATGTATACTCTCAATAAGATTGATTGTACAAGCATAGAATTTCAATTGAAAGCAACTTTGATGCGGTTCAAATTGAAAATTAATTCCGATCTTTAAAAACTTTTATCGGAAAAACTTAAATTATAATTAAGTGTTACTAAAATTGAAAATCGAGGGAAAGATGTTTCGGTTGAATAGTTTTTTAAAAGTTTGTCTGCTCTGAAAGTGACTCGAAATGATGTGATTATAATAGCGTTGAAGTGATGAGCAAAAGAAGTTTATTCGAGTTTATACTAAATTGCTTTTAAACGCTTTAATGTTTGCTGTTTTGCGTTTCCATTGGATTGACTCACGTTTTTATGAAAGTTTAGCTGAAAAATATGTTAAAATCTAAATACTAGAGGTTTATAATTATTAATCTCAACTATAATCAACTCAGACGTGACGATACACCGACTGCTCAACTGCTGCCACTTCGGCCTTATCTTTGAAAAAACCATTAGATTATAATTAGTCATAACTTTTGAGACATGAATTAATTCGATAATTATTAATATTACAAAATTTGTTTTATCCGCAAAACTAAATCATAGCTTTTAATCTCTGATAATATCTAAGAAGAATTCGAACATAAATTAATAGGAATAATGAATGAAAGCTTCGGTAGTCATCAAAATATCCAAAATAAACTAAACATTAATTATAAAGACATGAAAATTTTGATACAGAGATTAAAAATATAATTTTTACATATGTTCAAGTTGGTCAGGCTGCTAAAATATTTGACTTCAACGTGTAACATGTTACGTATTGAATTGTTGGAGCAAATGGTGAGCTCTTTCTTCAAAATATAATTGCATTAAAAATATATTCTTTAGAAAATCAAAGGAATGCAAGTCTTTCATCGAAAGCATAACTTTGATTCCAAAGTTTAGCTGTTATTATATGACATGAAATTCTTTGATTCCGGAAATACTTGAGGATTTAGTGGAAGGTCTTTTGTTAGTGTTTGGAGCCGAGTAAACCTGTGCTATGAAAGAGTGAGAGAGAGAGAGACACTTATCACTGATGACAGCCAACAGCCAACAGATTTATTTTTAAGGCAAACCGTGTTTTTTGTTCGCAAACACTCTAATCATGTGCTCATATACTCAATAAATTCTTTTATCAGCACTGTTTCAGATTCTTGTAAACCTATTCCAGAATTAATTTTTTCGCACAAATCACGGCTTTCTTTCACGCCTTTGACCAAAAAGTAAAATGAAAAATGGCTCACAATTGTTATTATTTGATATTAATATTCAATTTTCGAATCCATATAAAAGATTAATTAAATTTAAGCCTCATTTAAGGCAAAACTCTATAAAACTCTTTCGAAATGATGGTCTCATTCTGTGCTTTAGAAGAATTGGTGACAAAATAAAGAAAAGCCAAATAATAGTTTCAAAGAAAACTAATGGAATGAATGATAACATATTAATTGCAATTTCTTTTGTTGCGTCGATTGGATTGAAGTTATTGTGAAGTTATATCAACACTATATTAGAGAACCGATTCTATTATTAATGAACCACATATTCAATGCATGAAAACCTTATGGAAAGAAAGTACAAAATAGAAGTATATATTTATTCTGATCTTAGCTTCAATATCAGACTTAGATATACAATCAAATTGAGAAACAGCTGCTTCTGTTTCATTTGTGGCAAACAGTGGACAACCACTCACTTCATATGTTATTAGGTGTGAAGTGCATACATGTATATTGTATTCATTCAGAAAAGTCCCAAATGACAGCTTTTATGTACAAAAGTTGATCGAAAATAAAATGAAAAACAAATAGAGAAACAGATTATTAAGAAATACAAGAATCAAAGAAATGCTCTCAACTTTGCAAGAAAATATAAAATTAGTTTATAATGAAACAATATAATAAGTAAACAAAAATGTTTTTATTTGAATAATATTAGAGTTATTGGCTCTTGGATTCTGAACGAAGACAATGTAAGAGCAAAAGCCAAGTCATCACTAATGAGAGTGAAGAGTCGAATGAATGCCAACTCTATTATACAATATGTAATCAAAAAGCAGTGATCACTGGGTTTATTGATTAGAGCAAATGCAGACAAACATTAGAGTGCGGGCACTGATGACAACCGACTCAATCTATGGCAGTATTGACAAACCGGAAAAGTATGGAAGACATTACACACATAGCATTTGCTCGAATAATCATTAATGGTTTGGTCTATAGACTAGCAGACAGTGCTATACTTAATGGTAACATGAGTTGATCCAAACTTTCAGTGCATCACTTAAATGGCTTACTGTCAATGTTATCCCTTAAGTGAATGCAACCGAAAGAATTCTCAACTTCAGTGAACTGAGCAAAAACTGAACCTCAAAAGACCAACGCATTGAGTGCCTTATAGCGCCTTTTCTGCATCGCACTGGAATTGAGCCCAGAGTACATCCCAAGTCAAGTGTGAAACCCCTAAAATCGCTTCGACCACAAACTGCAACGCTTTTGTTAAAGAATTGCATTCTATTACCCCAACCGCAC
>JAQIWP010002441.1:0-10974 GCA_034695525.1 Euzetes globulus
AGAGAGAGAGAGAGAGAGAGAGAGAGAGAGAGAGAGAACAAATTCAGTGCAAATGCGTTAAGAATCCGATCCAATTGTTTGCCTCCATATTTCACATGAATTGCTTAAACGTTTCTAATCTTAAATTGGATTCAATTATGAATCGTTGGCCAAAAACGTCTGCCAAACAATTTTCGTTTGCATAATATGATGAGGTTTTTGCTAATTAAGCGTAAATTTGCAGCTTATAGAACTGGATGCAAATAAAATCCCAATTTACTAATGCTTTGTAGAATTTGATGTACATTTAGTCTGCATTTAGTGAATATCATCCAAAGCAACACATTTCGGTTCACTCATGGCTCTAAAAAACTATATTAGAGGAAGAGATGAGTCCATCAAATAATACAGTTTTAACGATATATTTATGTATCAAATGTTGATTTGTTAAAAGATTTTCTCTTTATTTTTTTTGCCGCCAAATAACAAAACTCGAATTTATTTCTCTGTTTTAAAGCTCAGAATAAGAGAGTATTTGGAATAAAAAGTGAGAGAAGAGGAGGCGGTAATGCAATAGTGGCGGAAGCAGTGTCTCTGCACTACAGCTGATTCTGTGCTCAACTTTTATACCGAATTCTGCAGATATGTAGTGGTTGTGAACTACTATTCTATGTCACAATTCTTAGGCCCTGTTCTATGTCTATACACTCCTGTTGAGAGCACCGACAGAGTTGCCATAGGAATGGCTCATTGACGTCACACATCATAGAGAATCTGAGACCAGAATTTGCTGTTGGAATAGAGAGACGAGAAATGAGTGCAGAGAGTGAGAGACCATATCGTCATATCGTTCACATGAGAAGACAAACTCAATGTGCAAAATATTTTTTCAGAGATGAGAGCAAAGTGTAACACAAGTGTATGAAACAAGTGATAAGTGAAGTGAAAGTGATATAATTGGCTGAAAAAACTCCAACCGAAGCCGTAATGAAAAGACAGAATATTCGGACATTGAGTTTAATTGTGTGCACTTTCACCTATCTATTGGTCGGCGCCGCTATCTTTGATGCGCTCGAATCTGAACACGAAGACAAGCAAAAGGTTGCCCTGGACACTTTTGAAGATATGCTCAAACGCAAATACAATATCACTGATGAGGACTTCAAGATTCTGACCACTGTTGTCATCAAAAGTGTTCCGCATAAGGCAGGAGTTCAATGGAAGTTCTCCGGCGCCTTCTATTTCGCTACAACTGTCTTGACCACAATCGGTGAGTCTAATGACCTGTCCATTTGTCTGACAATCACTGCCAAAAAAGCTGCTCTTTATTGACAAACTACACAATATTTTCAGCAAACAGTCCGTTATTTTCAGTTGTCTTAAGCAAAGCACACGTGTATTGAAACTACAATATTGTTTGTCCAATAATACAACCGAATGATCATTACTTCCTGAAAATAAGGATTCAATCTCAACAATAAATACTAATGAAAAAACATTTATGAAAGCAATAAGCAATTCTGATAGGGCTCAGCACATTTTGCAGAACATATCCTTCATTTATATGACTTTATGAAATCAAAACTAAAGATGAAATAATATTTGCAAAGGAATTACATTCCGGCGATATTCTGATTGATTGCAATTCATGTAAAACTGAATTTTTAGAATATTTACTGAGACTTTCAAAACTGAGACAGAGTTTCAGCGGTTCTGTTGAATATTTTTTCAGTATATTTTGTTGAATAAATATTCTGGTAATGTATTGAGAAATTGCATTTTGCATCAGTTGAGGGCTTAGTCATCGATTTTTCAGATGAAATATTTGATTTTAAGCATATTATCAACTATTTTGAAAAATCAATCACAAACTAAAGGAATATCAGCTCAGGCTAAGAGCTGTTAACTCGTGTAAGAGGTGTTAACATTGAACTTAACTAAAGATAGTTAGTATTCTGTCCTTTATTTTCAGTTTACATGTGTTTATATCATTATAAGACATTTTACGGTTCATTATATTAAATCTGTTGAGAATTGATAACAGAATTCGCTGTGATTTTTACTCAAATTTCATTACAAATAATATTCATTGAAACGCAAAAAACTTATTAGACATTTGTTGGAAAAAAACATTTGCAGCGAAAACTTCTGCCAAATTTAACACATATTTTGATGAATTAATAGCCATAAAAGAGTATATTGCAGCACAAGTCTTGAATAATATCAACCAACTATTACATTAGAGGTGTGCTATCGTTCAATAGACTAAACATGAAGAGCAACAGAGAAAGTAGAGTAAGAAACGATGGACTCAACACAAGCACAACGTTTTCTGCACTACTTATGGCTCAAAATGATTATTAGGTTTTGCTTGTGTTGTAAGTCTCGTTATATTCACGATATTTTTCGGCCGCAAATATTGCTATCCATATGCAGGCTATTTAAGGGATTCAGAAATTGATAAAAAAGCAAAATTCAATTGAAATACTCATTTTTTGCAAACAATTTCATTGATAATTCTGGATATAATGCAAAATATATGTATTAAATTTTTTTAATAGTCAGTGCAATGGAGAACCTGAGTGTCTTTGACTGAGTCCTAAATAAGATTTACTTTCGAAAGATTTAGCGCTACTTTGATTGATGAACCAAATATTGTGACCACTATTACAGCGAATAATCATAATATTAATTATTAACTATTAATTCTGAGTTCATTACATAAATAAAAGCAAATCAATTGTGTCGATGACCAATAATTTGTTGGAAAACAAGGTCTGTGCATAGCACAGCCTCAAAACGGCTGGCACTGGCTCTGCCATTGAAAGGGAGAGCGCAAGCGATCGAATTAATATTTATCGACACTCATATGGAATGTGTTTTCCATGCATTTCACACAAATTTGTCTCTGAGCCCAGCTCTGCATTGTTTTCGTCATTTTGATTATAAGTGGCAGCTCTGGCAGGTGTTCCCTTCTTCATGGCTCTCAAATAATTATTCGTAAGAAATTCAGAACAAATTTGAACCAAGTTTTTGATAATTGAATAATGATATCGTAATGTCTTCTGAGATGCCGTTGGGAATAGTGTTAGCTTTTAATGAAAATTACTTAAACAGTGGGTTAAAGCAGTGACGCGTTAATCACTCCCTAACTATACTCATAAAGTGTGTCATATCTGAAGTCTGATTAGTTTTCAATACAATACTGAATAAATTGTCTCCAAAAATCGAGGCCAGAGTTTTATATTTTTGCTAAATATAATGGTCTAACAGAACAGGGCAGCCAATGGCAAAGCCATAGCTTTTTTATATAATAACTGCAATAACATCATGAGGTAAATGATAAGGCAATGATGTTGTTTGCCATATATATACCAGAGCTCTGTTCCCTATGCTCTCTGTCTAACCAAACAATTGGACGATCAAATTGTATCAGTTAAATGCAGGACTGCCAGTATTTCAGTGCACTGACAGCCACACAACGCTGACAGCCAATGAATTTCAACACAATTTTCAGATTTAATGCGATTCGGGTCTGAAGTCACTCTTTATACACATTGTTATCAAAATGTATTAATAAAATACTATTGGGAACTAAAGTTATGACAGAATAACTCTTACATTTCATGTATAACTTATAAGTCGAATGTGTTGTTCGTGTGTCTGATTTGTTAACCCCAGATGTATAGCACTTCTGTGTCAGAGAAGACTTAAACACTCACTTCATAGACAGACATCGAGTTCTTCCGAAAAATATTGTATACAAACGATACCAACACTCGAAACAATTGGATTTCCATTTTTATTATTTATTTTCTACTCATTTTAGCCAATTTCAGACAATTGTCTTATTTTTGTTTGTTTTGCTTCATTTTTCGTATTAAATTGCGTTTCACATAAATTCTTCTGTAATTTCTTAACGTTTCTTCAAATGAATAGAAACTGAGTTATAAATTATAGAAATGATTGCCGAAAAATAAAACTTTCATCGTTTGAATATTGGTTTTCTCTCTCTTTCCAAAAATATTTATTTAGTGTTTCTCTCGGAATATCACACTTAGACTTCTGCCTCAAATATTGATTGAACTTTGAAGATGTTTAAACTCAAATGAAAAAGTTATTTCAAAATAAAAATTGTTTAAAAAAATTCAGTTTTCAAATCGATTGAAATCAGTTGAAACCGGGTCAAAAATAATAAATTTATAGTCCCGGCTCTTTTGATGTCATATGCAATTAGTAGCATGGCAAATTATTTACATATCATCTGTCTTTTTTACCCAAAATCCAATCAAATGGAGAAAATATGTGTCATATGTGCCAAATATATGACATATATATAATGCATTTCTTTTTGGTCTTTCACTTTTTTCATCTTTGAGTTTATTCAATATTTAAGAGCAGAGCAGAATGAGGCTGTGCTGCAAAAGTCTAAGAAATATTAAATTCTGATATTCTGATACTTGCAACTGTTAATAACTGAAAATATATGTCACTCCGAAAGACTAATTTAGTTGTCATTCGATGAATATTTCTTAGCCTAACATTAGATTAATGGTCGAAACATGTGATGAACTAAATCTTCGGTCTTAAGCAAAGCCCCGAATATATTGGCGGCGAATCTCCACTGACTTGTGTCTGAAGTATATCGTTATTCATAATTCATTGGGAATACAGTCGTAACAACACAGTCATCATCAGAGGGCTCGGCTAAAGAGTTTGTAGTTGCAGTGTATTTGCCACTATTGGCACTATAATGATTGATAATGTGCCTTGACTGCCACTACTCTCCTTGGCTTTTATTTTGGCTGGTGCCTCAAAACCTCATTTATATATATATATTGTCGCAAAAAATTCGTTCCTAAACAATACGACACAATATTGTGACTCAAATATTCTGATTCACAAACACTTGAGAGCACATCACGAGATGGGAAGAGCAGAACAAAAATAATTACGTATAACTACAGAAGAGAATAGTGACTCTCCTTTTACTAAAGGCCTAAAAATTAAGAGAAATAAGTATTTTCACATTTAGTTTTATGACAAATTATTATTCTGTGTGGGCGTGAAAGATGATCCTTAGCTAAAGCCTTAGTCATCCTTATCGACTAAGTCATTGCTCAGCCGATATCATGGCCATTGTGTTTATGAGTTCACAAAAATTAGTGATTCCCAAAGATATCCATAAATTTTTCGGGAATATCGTTCCGATAATCACTGTTTGAGTCCTCTTATCGACTGAACAAAAGGTGAAATATATTAATGCATTCGATTTTTTTCTTTTACACTACAGTTAACTCTTATAACAAATTGTGAGTTGGAGTTGTGATATCCCCTGAAGGCTATCGCAAAATGACTTTCAGTTTTGATTTTTCTGAACATATAATTTGAGCCCAGAATTTAATTTTGAGGCAAAAGAAACAATTTTTTTCGTTGAATATATTTTGGACGACATTTGCCGTTCAGGCGTTCACTCGGTTTTTGGGAATAGATGTCAACAGAAGTTCACATAAATTATTAGCTCAAAAGTTGTCGGTTTTCAACTCAAAACCAGAAATTCAATTATTGACGAAATGGTGAATTTTGCTTCATTAAGAAGGAGCGACTAATTTCATGAACTTTTTCCTTGTTTATCCAAGTTTTTCCTTATGTTTACCTCGCAATTAAAATTTAAGGTCTTGGCGACGACTAATCAGACAGAATAATGTTGTGCTGCAAAACCAGTCAAATGACTATTCCGTTCAAATGAATTCCTTTTAATGTTGAACCAGAATAAGAAAATAAATGGTCGGGGAATGGGAGTGGAAGTGTGTCTCGCATTTGATTTGCATATTTGCATCAGTAAAGCCAACCAACAATTTATTCGCTTCTCTCGCCTCTCGTGATTCAAATTTTATTGTTCTCTTCATTAATAGTTATTCCGTTCCCTTTTCAAAGCAATTGGAGAACATAACAGTCGAGAGAAAGAGAATTGAATGCAATTCTAGTGTCAATAGGAATAGAAGGCCAACCAATATATAGTCATAATCATTGATATGTCTGCAATTCTCTGCAAATATTCTTAAATTATATGAGAATTATGTCCTAGATTTTACTCTTATATTGAACTCAACCCCTATTTATCAAGTGAAGGTATAGTCCGATGACTCTAATCCCTTGCATTACACTTTCAAACTGTAAAAATATAGCCAATGTCATCTCACAAAGTATGTCGAATGGAAGTAAATCTAAATTTTTTTCTAACCTTTTAGAAAACAATTTTCAAATTTCTCTCTCTCTCTCTCTCTCTCTCTCTCTCTCTCTCGCTTTTCATTCATTCAATGGTTTAATGATTTACTGGAAGTATATTTGCATTTAAATAAGTCCACAAAAAAATCTATTTTAAGCCAATTTCATGAATGAATAGATTTGAAATCTAAATCAAAGAGAGATATGTATCCGAAGTCTTATTAAGAAATTTGAATTAAGTTATCGATGAGACGGAAATGACTTCGTTTAAAAATAGAGATAACATTTTGTGACAAATGAGGGAAACCATAATAATCGAGCGAAAGCCAATTTGATTAAAACGAGGCTTTCATTCCGTGTTATATACAGTATGTAAGTCAATATTTTTTTTTGCACTGAATATGAGAAGTAAAACATTTTAAAGTCAAGTTTCGTAGACATTGATTGCCAAACAATGGCTAAAAATAGTAGAGAAAAATGAGAAAAAATTATAATTAACTCATTGAATGAGTCAGTCATTCATTAGACAAAAATGTTCATCGATGCAAAAGACTGATTGGGAACGACTGCAAACGAATTTCTGGAGAGCCTTTCCTGTGTATAGTCAATGGGCTCACACTTAGCAATGGATGCAAACGGTTAGGACTACGAAGACCTAGGAGTCAGTGTTTCAGTTAAGTCAACAGTAAGATAGGTCTAACAGCAAAAGCAATTAAACTTGAAATCCTTCGCTCCAAATGTTCGACTCAATAACTCTACACGTTTTCTAATAGACTCGGATGAGAAAAGACCAATGAATTAGTTGACGAATAGAATAGAATTTTATTTTCAAACCTTAATTCACTCCAAACTCTAAATTCTAATTTATTTTCAGAGGAGAAAAATCTTTAGTTTAACCGGAATTTCAAACGAAAAAATGCCTTCTTTTTTATTAAATGTTCTAGAATTTCATTTAAAAAGCAAACTGACATTTCATGTTTTAGTTGCTTTGATAGCCTTCTTGAATTACCTCTGAAATTCACAAAAATTTGTAAACAAATTAATTCTGCTAATTGAAGGTGAAATTAAATGCAAAAATATTTCGCTCAAAACTACAATAAAAATTTCATAAACTCTATCCAATAAATCAAATCGAAAAAAGATTAGAATTTATCATAATATGAGGCAATGGTTAGAAATTTGTTCACATAATAGTTGTCTTTAAAAAATGAGATCGAAATTCAAATCAAGTTTCAAATGTTCAAAAAAAAGAGGAGAAAAATTTCTCTTCTCTTTCATATCGCGTATGACATGATTTGAACACATTTTTGTCGCACAAAATATCTCTTTTTTCTATCTATTTCTTTAAGAAAATATAATAAATCGCGATATAATTCGCATTTTGCAGCCGACAAAAAATCCAAATAATGAGAGCACAGACTATATGAGTGACTGGAGCTCTGATGTCATTCAAAAGACAGACAGCCATAGAGGAAACGAAAAGAAAAGATTTGTAAGAAAATTGAGAAAAAAATTGTATAAAATAAAACGAGCTTTGAATAGAAAGACGTGAATAATATTGAGCCAAATATTCTCTACTTTTCTCAGCAATTCTCAAATCAAACGCCAGTTTTGTTTCGTTAAATTAGTCTCACGTGAATTGAGTGGAAAAAAGAGCCAATTCTTTGACAAACAAATGTAAGGCATAAGGATTTTAGAGACAGAATTCAAAAACATATATTCAAGTGATGTGCAAATTGTAGGTAAAAAGACTGGCAAATAGTAGGCGCTGCACAGAATAGAAAAAAAGAGACACTGTTTGAGAGGTTTCTCTCTGTCGCACATCGAATAACAGAATAGCGTTTATTATTAAAACATTCAAAATGAAAGTTCAATTGAATTTTGTTATACAAATAATTTTTCATCGATTTATTGAAAGGCTATCTCATTGTTGAATACGAAATAAGACAAATCATCAAAAGAGTGTTTCGTGCGATGAAATTCAAAAGAAAAGCGGTTTTTGATGTACTCTATTCAACATAAAAAAAAACTCAGCAAAAAAGGGAGAATTTCATACAAATAGAGAGAAAGGCTATCCATTTGTTGCTCTTCTGTTCACTTGCGTTCAGAATCTTTGGTCTCAATTCAAGCGTTACGTTTAACTAAAGCCCAAATATTTAGACACAATATTTCATTTTCATAACTGAGAGCCACAGAAGAGAATTGAATTTAAGTTTTAACACTCTTGTAATTGGTCTAAGTTGCTGCACATTAAATCGAGCCCGAAATTAATTTCCTTGGCCAAATAATAAATTATGTAATTTTAAGCATTTATAACTATAAATTATTCAGAGCTGTATATATTTCGCCAGCATTATTTTTATTAATTTTTTCAATTAATATAACAGTTTTTTTTTGTTCACAATTTTCTATTTTTAATCCCATTGTAATCATTGTTTGACATTTGAGTTGCCTTTAAGGCAAATATTTAACTTTATTAGCCTTTAAACAGACTTTTCGATAATGAATTTTTATATATTGTATACCAATTCTTGTCATATATTTTACTTCTTTAATTAGTAGTGGGATATAATAACTTTTTTTACTTCATTATACAGTCTATTCCCGAGTTTTATTGCATCAAATCAAACATTTTGATGACTATTTGGCTGAAAAAGTTTTTAAATTGACCTTAATAGGTTTTAACAAGTCAAATTCGACATTAAAGTTACAGTTTCGTTAGCTTCTATGTCTATTAACTTTCTCAATAATTCAATTATACAATGAAATTGGTGTTTCGACTGTATTCCTCTCTGAATAGTAGTCAGAATATTGGCAGACAATACTGTGAGCCATAATTTTCAGGAAAAAATCCTTTGAGTCTCAAGAATTCAATTGAAGCTTCAATTAAAATGTAAAATATAGTCCTTTCCATTATTTAGAAGAAAAAAATGTCAAAAGGTTTAGGTCTGACATCGCATCAAAAATTCAAAAATCATTAAAAATAATGACTCAAATTTAGATGAAATATGACTCAAAACGCTTGTAATCATCCAATTAATAAAAATTAAATTCTATTCTGAAAAATACATTTAAAATTAGAGATAACTATAAATTAATGTAAAGTTTTTCAGCAATAAATCATTAAATTAACTGAAATTATAACCTGTAATACATGTCCATAATATCCATAATTTAATGTGTTCTTTGTTTGGCTCTAAACCTGCTTTTGAAGAGAAAATCGATTGTAAAATATTCTAAATAACTAACCAATGAATTAATAATTTATTTTGTTTCCTATTAATAAGAGTAGTGATGTCATTGATATCAATGGTGTGCAAAGTAACCGAAATTACCTAAGAATTCAGGAGAATCCGATTGTATTTTCAGCAAGTGCAATTCCCAGAAAATGGGGGAAAAATTAGAGCAAAAATATACTTTTCATACTTCAAAATTCTAGGCGGGGAGGGTCTGACAAATCTGCAATTCAGGGTGTGCTTGGTTTACTTCCAGTTACCCCTTCCGCACCACTGATTGCTTGGTATACATAAAAACTATTATGAATTCAGTTATAAATAGAAGCGTTTAATGAAATGTTTATGAATCACATTCGAAAAATATTTATTATTCCATATATTCTGTGAACTTTTCAATTCCTGAAATTCTGTGCTGATTGTTATGCAATAAATAGCAAAGCCGTGTTTGGTGTGACCCCAAAAGAGTTCAAATAAATGTCTAATTTTAGAATTCATGTGCTATTTGTGACACAAAGTTATTAAACATAACCGAAATTAGTTCTATAATAAAGTAAATGGCATTAAAATGTTTCCCATAATAATCACAAATTCATAGCAATGGCTATAAAATTAATTCAACTATTAAACTGATATTGAGTTCAGAATAAATGCAAAATTACTTCACATTAAATTATTTCAAATTCAATTCAATTAAAAAATCTTGAATTGTTGTCGGATAAGTTAAGGTGAAAAGAGTCTGAAAATTGGCTGAATTGCCAGAAAGTGTCCTTTTGGGGGAAGTTGAGGGCAGGCATTGAATTGATACAGTGTTGTCTCACAATTTATTTTCATATTTTCAATGCAAACAATACATCGAAAGTTACACTCAATTTTAAGTGTAGTATCGCATCGAAAACATTTGATAAACAAACATATCCTGGCATTTATGTACACATTCGCATTCATTATTAATATCGAGCGTCAGGTTATACTGATAGAGCGCAGCCCAGACCAGGCAATACATATGTGCCACACCTCACGACTGATAATCCCGAGTGAAATAAATACATAAAAAAGTCGACAAAAAATTATCATTGTCTTTGAAATGTTAGGCAAACTTTTCATTTCACAGATGAAAAAATGGTTTCTATTTTATTGTCAAATTCAATACACTCCGGACCATTCATTTGGACTCAATTAAGTGAATGAAACGCTGTCCTAAAAATAGTAACCAGTAGAAAGTATTTTTTATATTTTCTTTGCTTTTTTTTGTTCGTTTTAATCCACTTATAAATTGTATTTAAGTTGTATTTCTATTTTTTGCCTCTTTTTTGTTAAGAAGTAGTGCCGTCGCTCTCCTTCTAATTTGAAATCAATAACAATTCAATTAATTGGGTCTTTCAAAGTATAATTGAAAATTACCTCAATTTTTATTTGAACTCTATTTTAAGGAGAAAAGGAAAGTAAATGAATAAGTGGTGTGTGTGTGTGTGTGTGAGAGAGAGAGAGAGAGAGAGGGAGAGAGAGAGAGGGAGGGAGAGAGAGGGAGAGA
>JAQIWP010002442.1:0-10973 GCA_034695525.1 Euzetes globulus
TCTATCTCTCTCTCTCTCTCTCTCTCTCTCTCTCTCTCTCTCTCTCTCTCTTTTGTTCCTCCCTACCTCCCTCCCTCCCTCTTTCTTTCTTTCCGAACATAACGAGGTGCCAAAAAAAAGCAGATTACCTTTCAAGAGATACTCTTCAAGCGATTTTTATGTGCTTTCTTAAATAATCAAGATGAATAAATTAAATTTTTCCTGGTTTAATTATGGTTTCCCTGTCTTTCTTTCCCCCTTCCTCACACTTTGGTAATGTCAAAAATTGAGTAACGGAATAATCGGAAGCGGAAATGTCAGAATTCAGGAAATTATACGCTCTTATCATTGAAAGTTTGGATCAATTATATAAAAACGTCTCAAGACTTGAGTTTGAAAATTGAGGAGAAGTGCTGAAAATTACGCTATTTTTTGCTAACATTTTAAAATTGTTCAAAAATCCGTTGTTTTCACTTTCAATTTCGGAAAACATCAAAAAGACTGTCAAGAATTTAGGAAATGTCTATTTCTACTCAAACTTTGAATTAATAAATACATTAAAATCCTAATAATCTGTATGAAGACCACCCAGCAATGAAAAAGTATCGATAAATTTGTTGTTAAAAATTCAATATTTTATGGGTGGTCTCAAAAAAAGTAAAACCCATCAAAAGGGTTTTCCAGTCTATGCACAAGTGACAGATCCCATGTTGGCTCTCTTGCACTGCATTACATACCCCTCTTAATATTTCAGTGAAATTCAAGTCAGTTTTAAATATATTTTTTAGTGAAGATATCTTTGGAATCAAAAAAATTCTCGAATAAAAACACATAAAATGCTTTTGAATATAATTTTGAGATTTGAGTGAAATTTATGCGATTTCTATAATATTTGGCTCTTTTCCGAAAATTTGATTAAGAGTTTTGATATATAATCTGTAAAATACTTTTATTTCGAAATCATGTGATTGTAGTTGACGTTATTTTAAGTATTTAGGGTCTAGGTTAAATGAACCAATTTTCAGACATTTATTTAGTACAGCGTTGACTGAGATGATAAAATCCATGAGTTTGACACAGATTTTCATATAATATTTATATCTCCAAAACCTAATAGTAATCAAACACTTGAGAAACACTCAAACTCCAGAATAAATGTGAAGAATAACAACAATCAACTCGTCAGAGTAAGACTATCGCTCTTGACTTTGTGAGCCCTTCAGTGCCGGTGTCCAATCACTTGTTAAATCAGAAATTACTAACTAAAAACTTGCAAACCATTAAATCGAAACATTTTATGCTGTTCTTGTGTTTTATGCCATCAAACCTTGTATTTATCATTTATAACTAGGTTTTAAGAGACAGCAGAATATCTATATTAAGACAATTTCAGTTGTTTCCAGTAATTTAAGGAAATTAGATTCGTTGTCGTAAAGCAAATCATATGAAAGAAATTAGATTTGAATTAAAATAATCGAATAAAAGGACAAATGAGACGAGAATTTGATGAGCGCTCAGCTCTTTTACCTAAAACAGACTCAACTAAATAGTAGACGAAATATAAATAATTGAAACATAAAAAAGAGCCAATTTTTGTGAAACTGGGATTTAATGAGACTTAAAGTCTATCTTTAAATAACCTGATCCGGGACTACATATGTTCGGCACGTTATATAAAAATCAATGGCATAATGCTCATGAATGCAACGGAGTCGCAGCACTGCAATTCTGGCTCCTGAACAGCATTTCATGCCTTCCTATCATTTTATAGATTATCATTTAGTGGAGAATAATCTCATTTCACAGCTTTCTTCCAATCAAATGGTTATCAAATGGAAATATCCATTCTTTTCGATTCTTATTTCTATTTAAAGTGTTGTCTGGTTGTTGGCTATGATTCTGAACAAAAATCATATTACATTTAAGTGCAATAATTTCAAAAATTTAATTGTATTTATGTTTCTCTGTTTGGCAGTGAGTTATATATGAATATAGACTTTATAGCGATCTTTAATGGCTGTTATGTAATGCTATTTCTGGTGTGAACTCTTCTGCGACCACCCCATCAAAAGTGAATGTTTTCCACTTTCGACTAAATCAGTTGTGTTTTTTGGACAATTTGTGGACATAAGTGATTTGAATACGTAATGGGATGTGCTTTCACCAAAGCTATTAATGACAATGCGTGCGGTGCAACCAAACAGACCACCGGCACGACCAACAACCAGAGTGGTCAATCGGAACAGCCTCAGTCCGATCCCCGATTACCGCTCAATGTCCGACAGAAATTTAATATATCCAAGTCATGGAAAGGAATTGCCAGAGCAATGGAACAGACGGGTATAACAATGTTTGTCAAGTAAGTGATCGACCACTTTGTTTGACAATATTTTCACTGATATTTGTAAATATAATAACAGCGACTCTACTAATGAACATCTCATCAGTCGTTGAAAGCATTTCACTGTTTTATTGCAAACATAATTATTGCCATAATTAGTTCAAAACATAAATCTATTTTTTCCCTCAAATTCCAATTTTATTGATTAGAAATTGTTTAGTATTTGACTGCTTTTCAATTAACTGTTTGTTTTGATTAGTAGTTCCAAACATTGAATTATTTGCTTTAAATCAGCAAATTGTGGAATACTTTCCATTAAAATAATTATAGATTTTGAAGCGAACAGAAAAATTCTCTCTCATTAATAAATAATTTGTCCAAATGATAGACTGATTGAGTGCTGGGCTCTTATCTTAACTGAATTAATAAAATTATTATTATCTATGTTTTGAGTGAAATATCCAAACAATTAGTGACTCAATTGGGAACCCCTCGGAGGTGGGTATGGCCTAAAAGAATCTAGCCAACGAAGAAGAAGATTAAAAATATCGTGATTTGAAAGAAAGAACTTTAAATGTTTCAGAATAACCATAAAATAAACTCTCATTAGAACTCTTTTTCATTACTATTTGTAAGAAATTTATTGTCCAATTAATTGTCTAAAGTATGTCAAAACACCTACGAACACACCTAAAGAATTTTGCACTTATAGAGTTTATATTGGCAACATATAACTAGTCAATAAATTTACCTTATTTGATTGTAGGTGTACATTGGAACAGATATAATCTAAAGTATGAATGAATATATTTTTCACATTAAGCTTAACCATTCAATCTCATTCAAGTTTAAGTCTCTTCTTTCAGATCACTATATTTTCATCATTTTCTAATCTAGGTACTCTAACATACTCATAAGACGATAAAAGTTAGCCTATCTTCTTTTAAGTTGAATTATCTACATTTGTGTGGCGGTCATAACCCATCTCTGAAAGGTTCCCGATTCAGACACAAATGAAAGCATTTTTACATCTTATGACAAATGATCTGAAGTTTTGTTATCTCTAATTATGTAAATCCAAAATAATGTTTAGAACACTCTTTGTATTAATTTCTAAAAGCTTTAAATTTTTAATAGCTGTTAAGTTTAACAGTTAACAAACCATTTAGCAAAGAACTTTACCATACTCAATTTAACGCTAATCTTATTTATTCAATTTCCTTTCAAGTCTTGCTTATCATAATTGTATCAACAATTTTATATACATATCATTGAATTTCATTAGAATTTGAAATATTTTCCCGGAAAATGCCTTCTCAATGAATATTTCGTTAGATTCCAAGAATATTTTAATTTTCTTCCTATTATTTAAATTCCTATTATTGAGAATATCTTCAATAAATTACTGGAATTATGTCACTATTATTAGGTTTATAAAATAATTTAGTATAGAGTGGCAATTATTCTGGTGAATTCAACACACTCATTGTCAAACATCACATTTCTAATTAAGGTTTTTTGCTCTGGTATTAAGCTTTAGGTATAATTCTTTTCAATTAAATGTTGGGCTAATTTCAAACATAAATTGCAAATGTAGTGAATTCTCTTTAAATGTACAAAAATATATGACTCAGTGTTTCTCTCAAAGAAATGGTACACTTTATTAAAGAATATTCTGTTCTTTAATAGTACTGTGAAAATGAATTATTTATTACAACCGCTTCCGAACTCTACTATTCAGACATAATTCATAAAACAACGAGTGTTTGGTTTTTGGATCTCATATTTCAAATTCTTTATCATTCGTTTTCCAACACATCTTTCAAATATCTGAGCCATGTTTTTATTGATATTATTTGCCCATAACTCTGACCGATATATGAAATTTTTATTCTCAAATCAATAAAAAAAAATAATGCATTCATTCAAACGTTATCCAGAAATTGCGAGAAAGGCATTCAGGAAAATAAATACATTATTTTTATATCAATTCAGTGTTTATATCAATAAATCGCAAAATAAATCAATAAATTCAAGTTAATTTACTTAAACATGAAGAATTGATTGTCGAATATAGGAGCTAGAACATGGATTGGACAATAATCCCATTTATTCAGAAGATAAACTGTTTTGATAAAATTTGTTGCCAGCCTTTGAACAGATTTTTTTGACTGAAGCGATTAATGACTTGTTTTTGAACACCTTACCAGTCACTCAACTTTTCAAAGTGCAAAGGCAAAGACTTGAAGATTAATGTGAATTTATACGACTGACCCCAGATTTCAGAAATACGTGACATAACCAGTGATGACAAACAAGACTTTTTACGTTTAATATAAAGTCACCTTTCCTTCAACGAAAATGATTGCCTCGTCTTTCCAATTAACCTTCTCTAACATTTTCAGGCAAATACTTTCAAATTTATTAAAAAATCAATTTTGTTATTATTTTTTTATAAATAATTATTTGAAATAATTTTATTCCTGAGCGAAGAGATAATTGATTTCAGAGATAATCGATTCTCGTGAGCAGTTTGAGTGTAAAATTCAAAGATTATTTACTCTTTATCTGAAAGTTGGAAAAATTTTACAGTCAATGAAATATTTGAAAAAAATATTGATTTTGAATATGCATTTGATTGGGCGCTGTTCTCATCTGTGAGTATTGCACAAGTATGCCATGTTCTGTATGATTAGGTGAACACAGTTTGACAGTTCTGTACTCTTTCATCGTAATAGACTGTCAGAGGAATGGCCATTCGTTGCCATTCATAGACCAGAATCAGGTCCGATGAGAATCTTCTCTTTTTGAGTCGATATTATCGACTGCTTTGTCAGATGTCTCGCAATATATTGTATTAAAAGAGCTTTTGCTGTATTAAAGCGGGGATACCCAAAGGGGTTGCCCAAAGGGGATGCTTTAGGTTTGAAATTTAGCTTTAGGGGATACCCTATCAGATCTAAGAAAAGTAAATTGGCCCCAAAAATGGTCTATTTTGTTCCATTTTTTAGAAGTTTAGACTTGAAACTTGAATATAAACTTAATTGTAGCTTAATTAAGCCAGTTAATGTTTTAAATTACAGGGAATAAGGGTATTTAAAAACAGAATTACTGTTTTTTCGTTCACCATTTTGAAAATATCCTCTCTATATATCTCTATAGATTTTGGACTAAAAAATGAGTCACTATCCCCTCCCTATACCCCTAGATTTGTGGACCTTGGACAACCCTATATTGAAGTCGGAAAAGAAGTGAACTTTTTTTCAGTTCCTATTTTTCTTTTCGTCATTCAATATATCCGTTAGTGATGTGGGAGTCGTCCAAATCCTACTTCTATTGTCATTTGCACATCAATTGCAAGTCTTTGAGCCAATGGACTATTTTAGTAATTTATTAATAAGAGTTGACGTTAGCTCTCAGTGACCGACAATTGTGTTAAAACGGATTTAATCAGAAAACATCGTCCGATCCGTTAAACAATAACTTAGTTATAAGACACTTGTATTTCTTGTCTCGAAGCTAATGGAATAGCTTTCGATTCTTTTGAATCAATGAAATAAAAAACATTTCATATCAAACAAAAGTTTTTCTTCTATTGTTTGCATTGAATGCTGTGCCACATATTTGTCATACTGTCCACAACCACTAGTTTTTAGTCAGCATTTGATTTACTGCTTACAAAGCCTACAATTTTCTCTTCTATTCCAAAAAATCATTTGAAGGCAAAAAGAGGCAAAAAATACTTTTAACAAAATTTAGAAAATGTATGACTCAATGAAAAGTGGTTTTTCAGCAGAAGATCATTCATTTGAGGCCCTAATCGCTATGAAATTAGGACAAACCATAAATGATTTTGTCGGAAATGAGAAATTACATGACTCCTTTACCCTTAGTTCACAATTTGCATAAATTTATGCATAATGGTTTTATTTTCATTTAATTAAATCTACATTAAATAAAAAGGTTCGACAAAAGTTGAAAGTACAAACATAATATTAGTATGCATTCCTTGAAAGTAGAAAAATAAAATCTGAACCGTTAAACAAATTGATGAATTTGAAAACAAAATCTATTTGATCTTTTTAGATTTCCGTAAAAATGCTAGCTTAAATATTGTTTCACATTTAAAATATGATTTCCACTAGTCATTTGATAACAGATCTGGTCAAAAACTCCAGATCAAAACACACCGAACGACGAGATTTTGAAACCCACCCGGGGTTGATTTTTCATAGCATTTACGAAGTATATTTTATATAAGTCTGGTCACTAAAGCCAACTAAAAGCTAGATTTAAAACGAACCAAACTTGACTTAAGAATTGATTAAGACTTAAGATTTGAAGTAAAAATAACGAAAAACTGACGCAAATTCATTTTTTGATCATTCCATAGGATCTTGCCAAATTTTTTGATGAAAATAACCTTCCCCCGTCGAGAAGCCTTGCTTGGCCTTCATTTGTCTTATCATTTAAATTAAGTCTTAGAATGACTGGAAATATAGTTTTAAAATTGTTTTTGTCATTAAACAGATTAAAACGATTACTTGAATGGAAATATTTAAATTCAAAGCTGTCTTCGATTAAAGTCATAATAAAAAATATTTATTATATTCTATAAAAATCAGATTTTGCCACAAAAATAAGGACAGCTATTATCGTTTTAATAATAAATGAGTTATAAACGACTCAATATATTGCAATAAAGCAAATGAATTTTCAAAAGCAATTAGAGTTGAATTAATATAATGTATTATTTCTTTTCACTAATGAAAGGTTGAGCAAGAATTTCGTGATCAGAAATCATAAGACTTTTCGATAGTTTTATAACAATTGATAGGCCATCTCAAGAAAAAAAGATCTGTTTTTGATCCGTCTCACATTTAATTGTGTTTACAATAGTTTTTAGTGAAGTGACAAATGGAAATCCGGCTCTAAATAATTGTATGTCTATTAATCTTCAGGAAAAAATAGTCGAAAAAAAATGAAAGCATTATAGATGTGAGGTTGTTTTTGAGAAGCGTTTGAGTCATGGATGATGTCTGGAAAGGCTGAATGTGAGCTCAATATTAATCGAAGAGATTTGTAGCGATTTTCTTTCCAAACATATCCTCTGATTTATGTGATCGTTCTGTTAAATACTATTTTATATAAGAGTCTGACTTTCATTAATATCAGTGCTTATTATTTTTGGCTTCATTTTAGTCTTGATATAAATAAACAGTTTTTCAGTTTTGCTATGATTTCATCCATAAATCCATTAAAAGATGTAATGTTTTCATTAGAAATAAAGGCTTTATTTCTTGAAACTCTTCATTTAACGAGTGATAAAATTAATTTTACTCAAGAATTGAATAATGTTTCGAAGAAAAGATAATCTAATAAATGATAGTAAAATCGATTAGTCCTCAAAAGCGCCGACAACTAAAATAAACAAAGAATAAAAAATTTCACTCGAAAGCATTTGCAAAGTCTTTTTTAGGAGATATAACACATCACTTGATTTAGTATCCTTGGTCACAAAGTAATAAAAATTTCAATTTTTCCATTTGCCAGTTTTAATAAACACAAATTCTGAGAAAATTCAATTAATAGGCGTTTTGTTGAATTAATCATTTTTTTTAATAAAGCTCAAAAAATATTGTTATTCATTACAATTTGATTTATTCTCATTTAATATTCTTAGATTAGATCGAAGATTACATACCAGGACCTAAAATATAAATAAACGCATATAATCGAGAAAAGTCTCATTAAATTCAATAATGAATAATATATGAGTTTTCTCTTCGGAATTGAGTGAAATTTTTTCCACGAAAATGAATTCTAATATTAATAAGTGACAAATAAATGATTTTCCAACAGACTTAGCATTGATTTTGTTAAAAACGACTTTTTTTGTTACAAAATCTTGCTCAATTTATAAATTCAATTTAACAAATTAAGTGTTTCATAATGTAGCAACTTTATAGCTTATTTGTTCCAGCATGTCAGGTTTTTAACATTCGTCTGTATTAAGGATAGGCCAACTTTGAACATTTTAGACCTCCTTTCCGTTTGTTTAAAGCATTTTCAGTGGCGGCGAATTTCCAGAAGAATTGTCATAAAATTAACCAGGAGAAAAGTTTTAATTTTATATCTTTTAATCTACATTCATTTACATTGTAAGTCAATGAGAACATGCTCATTTCCTTATTAAAATCAGAACTGTCATGAAATAAAATCGTCATTAGTTTTGATGTAGATTGACCAGGATTCAAATTTAATTATTTAGGAATTAGATTAATGTTCAATTAATAGATGAAGGCGAGTTTGGCAATAGGTTGCATCAGAAAGAGTTTTCATTTCAAATTTGACATAAACAGAATCCTTTGGATGAAGTTCTCATATTAAACAGTCGGCAAAAGTAATTCTGGTCCTTCAAAATGCAATGGAGAATATCGAAAATTATAGAGGACTGTCAGATGTAGTCATCCCTCTAGTCATCCGTCGTTACTTAAAATTTGTAAACGTCAGCAATTCTTAAAATCGATTATTTCTAAGGGTTTCACAATTATATAGCACTGAGGGATAGGAACTCATTGTCACTTCGGATCAATATTTAGGTCAAAACATCCCAATTCATTAGCGTTTCAGTCATTCCGACTGACAATTGTTTGCCCACTGGTTTCGCTTTTCTTTTCAATGAATTTTAATTAACAATTAGATCGCAATTCAATTAAAACCTGATTTTTGTATATTTATTGTTCAATTCAATTCACTTTTTCAATTATTTTATGTACTCAAATAAATGAATGAGGGTATAAATGTCGCCCTGATGTTTTCATGTTTGATTGATGGCTTTATAAGTTCAAAATTTTTTCAATTAAGTTTAATTAAGCTCTACTCTGATTGTAAGGGTTTTTTGCTGCAATTTTATGCCTGAAATAAAACTTTCATATGCTCACCCAGTCAAATTTGATGTATTCTTTTCATTGAGTAGAGTTTATCAAACTAACTTTGATCGACTTATGAACATATTTAAGCAGAAATAAACAAGGTCAAAAACATTAAAAATAAGATATGAAAGAAAAATCTTTCTTTTATATTAATATAAGGTTTTGCTCATCAAAGGGATGAATGAAGGCATCAATGAATGAATTCAAGTATTTTATTCAAAATTATTTTAATTTTTTAAATCAATTCAGTGTATTCTTATGATTAACAAGTATATTCATTGATAAAATTCCAGTTCAGTGATTGATGACGACGATGATGGTAAATAGCAGGTATTTTGGGAATATCCTCTCCCAAAAATACCACTTCCTAAACCCCACTAGATAATTTTTCTTTGGCCATGCCTGGATAACAGGCAAGGTATTTTCTCTTGCCCAGTGTTTAATCATCAAAGGAATCTTGGATTCTTATAAGTGATTTTAAAAATAAAAACTCAAAAATCCGAAATTTGCAATAAAATAGAATGAGTTACCTCCTTTTTTGAAATATTTTTGAGAATTGATAAAAATCTTCGTATCATTATTATTATTATTATTATTATTATTATTATTATTATTATTATTATTATTATTAATTATGAATCTAGAAAATCTAGGTTATATGTGTAGACTCTAAATCATAACTTATTTAAAATACCTCTCTTATCCATTAGTGTTTTTAATAGTTGATCATGTTAAAGTGGCACAGTAATAATTAATTAAAAGTATCGAATTATACAGATGATTTTGTCTTCTGCTACTTTTGATTAAATTGTTACTAATTGAAGTATTGATTTAAAATATTGAACAACTAATGAAGAAAGCAATTAATAACAATAATTTGAAGCCTAATTTAAATGCACTCATTTGTATTTTAGACATTTCAAAGTTGAGGGCAATTTCCGAATCAATGCTTATATGTAGACAGCGGAGTTTTGCCTATGTTGCCTATTTTACTGGTTGATAGGAGGGCCGACAGACTCGGGATCTATCCTAACCACATACTGGGGGTCAGTTTGGCGAACTTTTTTAGCGCCTATAAATGCCTATTTCAGACGTTACGACCTATTTGGACTATAATCTGCCTTTATTAGGGTTTTCTTCAAATAGTAACGTTATTTTAGAAGAAAATCATTGTTTTGAAAAAAAAACAGAAACGTGTCAAACATTTTCAATAAAATTTGAATAAAATGCCTAAAATTATTGAATCAAATTTATCAAAAATGCGAAGATATGCCAATCAATCTGAAGGAATATTGACCGTCCAGTCAGACATAAAAACATCGAGTAATGTTTTATATTGTCAGTGCTGTTTATGTGTTGTTAGCGCTGATAGGAAATCACATGTGGATCAACACTTGAAGACAAAGGCACACATGTCAAAGGCGTCAACATTTCGAAGCAAACAATCATCAGTTCAGGAACTGTTGGCTGACAATCAAAAACAATTCAATTCAGATTTGACTGAATTTTTGGTTGACATGAATATACCATTCAAACGCATTTCAAGACCAAAAGCAAAGATATTTTTTGAAAAATATATCAACAAATATAAAATTCCAGATGAATCAACTCTTCGGAAGTATTATCTAACACCACTTTATTTGAAAACAATCGAAAATATCAGAAATCAATTACAAGAACAATATATTTGGATACAAATTGACGAAAGCACTGATGAA
>JAQIWP010002443.1:0-10971 GCA_034695525.1 Euzetes globulus
TTGCCGAACGTTTTTGGTATCATTTAATCAGTTTTATGATGAAATACGGCACAAGACTATCAATCGGTCGCATTGTCTTGGATTTAGGAGCTCACATACAACTGTGGATCGCCACTAATTTTAAGAATCATATGTACGAAACCCTCAAAAAACAATACCCGAACCTGTCCTACAACAACACGAGCTGTCCTTTTGATGTCAATTTCAATTATACGGACGCTTTTGAAATCATTGAAGGAAAGACTAATAGGAATCTAAACAATAATGACATTTAAAATCTTTTGTTTTCAAGAAGCCTTACCTACAATAATTACTAGATTAATCTAGTATATTTTATGTTTAACAAGACGTCGGCATTTTATAGCTCAGAATATCAATTAATGATTTAAACGAAAAACATTTGTTATCAAAAATATGGTTTAATAACGAATTGCTTTTAAATAACATCTCAAACAAAACAACAGTCAGTCTTATAAAGCCTTTCATTAAAACAAATCAACGAATAGTCTGTGAAATGCATCGGAATTTGCGACTAATTTGATAATAAATAAATTAATGATAATTTTTTTTGTCGAAAAATATCGTCAAATGTAAAAACAGATTGAGATCTAGTGTTCCCTCAGTTTTCTTCTGCCGAAAAAGCCCTTGGGCTTATTCTTGAGGGGGTGCAATACTGTCAGATCGCCTAAAATGAATTTCTTGCACTTTTGGTCGCAGTGTTCGGCAATCTTAACGTCACTCTTTCGGTAATACAGTTTATAGTAGTTCTGGAATAAGTTGTCATCCGTTTCGAATCTATGGATCAACTCATGCCACCCGTCCGGTGACATAGACGTCAAGTTGAAGGCTTTGATGGCTTTATATTCGTGGACCCATTTCGGGCCCTTCTTTCCGCGATTTGCTTCCGTCAGATTGAAGTAATAGGTCTCGTGATCCACAAGATTTGCATCTGAGTCCATATAATACAAACGATAGGAGGGGTTGTTCTCCGTGAACGGAGTAATACTGGGCCCGATGTACGCCAAACCGATCGGCATTTCCGGATAATATGGCGAATAAAGTAAACGGAATTCGTCTCTATGTGTGTGTCCGTAATATTGGGCCAAAACTGTGTCTCGGAATCTGTCGATAATCCTCAAGAAGTTGTAGAGCCAGGCCTGAGTGCACTCCCTATTGTCGGGAGGGATGTGTCCGATTATATGAACCTTATCGCCGTCGGACTCGGCTTTGAACAGTTCATCGCTGAGCCATTTAAGCTGATTGGCCGGATCCACAGGATTGTAAAGACTCCATGGGTTGAGTCGCGCGCAATAGTTTGTGTTAATGCATACTATTTTGAATCCAGACCGAGGTTTCACTGTATAATAGCCACCACTTCAAAGACAAAATCGGGTTTAAAAGTAATTCACAAACAATCAAAGATTACAATCTGAGTGTTTTGAGCGCCTCCTTCGGCAACCAGTAGTCCCATTCGTCGGCCACAGCGTTGTATAGCCAGGAGATGGAGTTCTCTCCCTTGACTTCTGGCGGAGGAAAACTGGAAGATAAAGACAGCTCTCATTAAAATATTGTCTCACCCAGTATTTAAGTGATGGAAAGTTTTCAAACTAATCATCAGGTCTTAGGTATGACCTCAAGGAAGAGGTAATTGCAAAAAGTTATTTAACAATCAGTTTTGTTTTAACACCGATTCAATCCGGAAGTCCAACAAAAATATACAATTTCGTGGAATTGTAGGGAAGTTATTAAATATTAATCACAATAATTGGTTTTAATCCTCTTTTTAATTTATTAAATATGTGTAAAGTTCAGGAAAGGTATAAAGGAAGAGATTTAACAAGATAATGTTAATTATCCTGAAATCAGGAAACTTATTGGGTTTTTGAATAAACAGTAAATTTCCGGAGTTCTGAAACATTCAATGAATCATTCAATGAATGATAAGCCGGTGTTGAGAGTAAAAGAACGGAAATCCTATCGAATAAATCACAAATCATTCAATGAATTTGTATGGGTTTGAGCTGACACTGAAAACTTTGCACCGAAACACTATTTTTGAAGGTCAAGGCAATCACTAATAATTAATGGAAAGGTAGGCAACCGTTCTCCTTATTTATTGGAATTGTGTGCAATACCTGTTGACTGGAACTCCTTCGTGGTTGCCTATTACAGGATAGACCGGTACTCGAGTGTACTGTTTCATCAGATTTGTGACTAATTTGATTTGTGATAGCACTTCATGCCGACTAACATTCCATATGTCGTGCGGTGCGATATCTCCGGTCCACATCCAGTACAGGGCCTTCGGATCAAAGACAGAGTCATTAAAACAAAATTCTTAATTCAAAGGAACAGTTAATTGTTATGAATATTTGATTGCAATTACATTGGAATGCGTTTCACTAATATGTTTGAGAGCGTGTCTGAGGGTAGAGATAGGAGTGTCACAGTTGCGATAGTCGCCCCAAATGCCGGCCGCCTTCTCAGGACTGGTGGCGATTCCGTCCGAATTCCGGCAACAGAGCGGCTCCCCACAGTCAGCATTGGCTCCGGGTGTATAATATGGGTCGACGTGAAGATCTGTCACCTGAACTACTTTAGAGTAGGACTTCAAGTTAGCGCTGTCCTCCTCAATGTAATCCTCTTCGGACAGGTCGTGGCGCCGGTCCGCCACATTCAGTCTTTCCGGCAAAGAGATGGTCCAATTGAGGTTTTTAGTGGTCTTCCTGGCGCAGTCCATTCCAAATATGACGCCACACATCTCCCCTCTCCTCAGGGTTGTATGAGTGCGAATATAATCGAGATCGTCCTAAATTGGGAACGACATAAATAACACTTCACTTTCACCTGAACTTCAAAAGCATAACAAACACTTAAGAGATGGTATCAGTTGTGCCGCTTATGACACTGTTTTGCCATCTAATGATCTAATGGTCTGCTTCTGCATAACAATCATGATCCCAATCAGGAAATATGTATTAATGACCCAAAATTTTTGAACTGCATTTCGGTTTGACTTAATTACAGGCACTCTAATTGTAAACCTTATTTCGTGACTCTTTTGACAAACAAACAAATTTCAATATTTTAATTGAAAAATTCTAGGACTGACCCAAACAAGACTAAGTGATCCCAGGAAAAGACATAATTCAATGCATTTCCTCAATAAATATTAAAAAATGAACTCATATTTTCATCACTTAATTTAATATAAAGTATTCAAAGATTCTTTTCAAAGGCAAACAAATGAACACAAATTTAATGACAGAAAAAATCAGATCATATTTTGAATATCAATGTCTAAATCGGAATAATTCAATTTCTACTCGATTATCTCATTCCGACGCTAAGGTCATAAATAGAAAATGATTCAAGCTTGTCCTACAACTCATTTGATTCTTAGTAAAGTAAAATACAAAATGATGTGCTATTTATAACTCATGACATTCCGAAATATTTGCTTAAATGAGTCCTAAATAAATTAATTTTTTTTATTTTCTTTCAATCGAAAGGAAAATCAATAAATTGCCCGAAAGTTAACCCAGTTTCAATTGAAAAGTGAATATAAGTTATTGTTTAGGGCTTTGCGGTTATTTTTAAATGTTGTTATTCGAGAAGAAAATATTCAGAAAAAACAAATCAAAGCTGAATTTTAACGAAACAATTTCCTTACTTTGAATGATTCAACGATTCCCGAACAGACTCTGGGCGACTGGAGCCTAAAGGAAGTGCAAACTGTGTTCACAGCCACGGTCATCATTTCCTTCGAGTACATGGAGCTAAGGAAGAGCCCGGCCACTGCATTACAGGCCAGACATGAGGCTCGCGAAGAGATCCCATCTCTCATTTGAAGACTTAACTGTAATTTTCAGACAAATAAAAAGAAAACATTAAAAACTTTATCCAAAAATAATTTTTTTTATATTCAGATTTTATTTATAGAACACGAGTTTGAGATTAAAACTTATTTTTTTGCAAATAATAAAAACTATTTTGAATTGAGAAAAAGGCAAAATGTTTCAAGCTATATTTTTGTTTCTTTAATCGCTAAACTCGTTATGAAATTCCTGTTTCATTATTTCCTCAATTATTTGACAATTATATGAATCAAATGTATAAACTATTGATAAAATGTTTAAAACTATTTTATCAATTTTATCATTTAATGACCACATTCTAGAACTAATGAAAGCAAGAAAATGCATTTCGAATGAATCATGCTAAATTAGGCTAAATGATGGAATAATTAAATCTAGGTGATAGGCCGTTGCAAGACTTTTCCAGGACATATTTTCGACAAACTTATATCAAAGTTTATTTTAAAATATTCTTAAAGACTCACTTCAGTAAAGTTAACCGATTTAAGCATTCGCGACAATATGTTGATTAGAAAAAAGCCCCGGGTCTTTGTCGACAGTGAGCTAGGATTTTGCGAGTTGATGTCATGCATAATGTGTTCCATTGAATTGGGGTTGGCTTTAGCCTCCGTTTTCGACTTCAACGAGTCACTGGCGTGGAAGTTGTCTTTGGCGAACTCACGGGAACTGCGATCAGTGATCATTTGGGTGATCATTGCCCGCAGGAAGGGAAACCTGCGCGGACCTTCGCCAGGCCCTCTGCCCGAACTATATACAATGCTGAACTGACAGTCCCCTGGTCTTATCAATTGTGTGGCACAGAATAATAATAAACATAACGAAACAGATTTAAATGATATGTAACTAAATATAAACATTATTAGAAACGGTTGACTACTTTTGGCATCTGATTTGAAGAGAGCAGACATTTATTTCGGATCACTTTTTTCACATATCACTAATAAATCCAATCAAATACTTTTCATTGAGAAGACAAAAATCAGCGACGATTTGCCCAAATCTTTGGCCAATACTTATCCGACAAAAAAAATCAAATAATAATAGCATTCAAGAGATAGAAAAAGCAATTTTCAATCGCATGTAAACAGAGTTTCAAATAATTATTAATTTATTTATTTTTGATATCAGCGGAACAAATGACCCATTTCTCAGGTGTTCAGTCTGTGCTCTGGCGCTGGTGCTCAAGAAAGAGAGAGTGAGGGGAGAAATCTATGACTGACTGACTCTCGACTGAATTAATCGAAAAACTTGTGTATATGAGTTGATCCAAATCCATGAGAAATTGCACTTTAAATGATACTTTAGGAGCAAATTGGCGCTCATGATTGGTGATACCTCTGCTGGCGCCTGACGTATGCGCTCCCAAACTCCAACCCATTCTCCAAATGTTTTACTAGTTTTACCTAAAATTAATTTTCTAGTTTCCAACTTTATTTTGGATCAAAAAATGGTCGCAAACGAAGCAAAAAGGCATTAATTTTAGGCAAAACTAGTAAACCATTTGAGTAATGGGTTGGAGTGAAAGAGGCGATCCACAACACGTCAAGAAATGCCAACACAGGTATCACCAATCCTGAGCAATCCTGAGCACAACTTTAAAAGTATCGCTTTTTCCAAAATAGAATTTCCATTGATCTGGATCAGTGCTGTTTGCACTTCCTATAGATTGCGATCGCCACGAGTCCAGAGTCGACTTTCAGGAATAGTCCAATTCATTCAAAGCAAGGAAATTCTTCGGCAAAAACTTCAGTTTGCATTTTATTTCTACTGAATATTTTCTCGAATAACAACATTTTTAAAAATAGCCGCAAAGCCCTAAACAATAACTTATAGTCTCTTTTCAATCGCAAAATTGGGTTAACTTTCGGGCAATTTATTGATTTTCCTTTCGATGGAAACGAAAAAAAAATTGAAATTAATTTATTTTAGGACTCATTTAAGCAAATATTTTGGAATGTCATGAGCTATAAATAGAACAGTTATGTAAATGACAAGGCTCAAACCGCTCCACTACAGGACACACTGGAATTCTATTTATGACCTTTGCTCAACAAGAAAAAAATCAAATATTCGACATCAGAAAAATTGTATTCCTATTCAGACATTGATATTCAAAATCATTTTATTTTTTCTTCTCATAAATGGGTTTAAATATTAAAATTTTGTTTACTTTCATGAAATCGATTCTAATTTTTCTCCGATATTTAAATATCCATTGAAATGAAATAAATTTTATTTTTATTGAGGAAATGCTTGGATATTTTGGAATAAATGAATTTTCATCGGTACCTGCCATAAAAGTGAAATATGGAAGTTGCCTGACTATGACTTTCATATCTAAACAAGTGGTGAGCGCCTGATTAGCACAGAATAAATATTTTCTGAATAAATCACTATTAATGGTAACAATAATAATAACCTGAAAGACTGAACCAAATTATTTATCTCTTCTTCGATAACATACAGTATTTTTAACTTTCAATTAATATTTAAAGAGAAAGTACTTCGAAGTATTGAAAACTCATTAAAAATTTCCATAAAATTCATTGAACTCAACCATCACAACTCAAATTCCATTGAACAAACAATTTCGATTTTAATTACCTGATTTGCATTCCTGGTCATACTATTCTTTTAAATTTAAAAGTCAACAAGGTGAACAGTCTCAAGTAGAGTGTCCACATTGAAAGCCCACTTTTCTAAGCATACCATCCCTTCCCATCCTCTCAGACATCACCAAAGTTTCAAAACTTTCCAAAAGACTTATTGGCAATAAATTTGTGCCAATTAAAGACTGGATCAGATCTGAAACAAAACAAACTTTAATAGAAATCAATAAGCTAGGCCAAATTCAAAGTCTTCTTCGAAGGTCACCCAATTTTGCGGATGAGTTTATCTGATTGGAGGAAAGGGTCGTTGCGGTCATTGCCTGCAGACATGAAAAGGCGCTCAAAAAGCAAATTGAAAAACACGTGCGGAACAGATGATTCAATGTTTACAAATGGTAGACCCAATTGTGTGGAACGCCATCTAAGGCCGTCCTTTGCGCTCAACACATGCCTGGGTGAAGCCAAGGCAAAGGCAAGTGCAAAGTAACGGCCAGAGGGCGCACATCAAACACTTCTCGTCTCTTATTCATCAGCCAAACAACTCAATCATCTTTTGTTGTCGTCTTTTAATTAACAAATTGTCGCAAATTTTAATTGTTTTAATTGACTTTACTTTTAATTAAAAATTATTTAAAAAGTGACTTTTATTTTGTTTTTATTGTTTACATCCGGAACTACTCTTTTTTAAAGACAATTTGTGGTAAATATTGGATAACACACAAATACAAAAACAAGAACAGTTACAGATAAATCCGCCTATTTTACAATTTTGATTGTATTCCTTATTGTAAAATGAACATGGCTGAACCAAATTGTGAAAAAATTACAAGTAAACTTTTCCTGTAATATCTTACAATGTAGATTGTTAAAGATATTTAACGTCACACGTCTCAGACGTCATACAAGTCTATGATGTCACTGACGTCATACAAGGCAATGATGTCACTGACGTCAAACAAGCCTATGATGTCACTGACGTCATACAAGCCGATGATGTCACTGACGTCATATTGTCTACAACACATAATATTCATAAATAACGTCAAATATTTATTAAAAATAATCCATAAATTAATTTTGAATTCATAGGAAAAACAAAACGCTTTAAATATTCTTAATTAAGGCATTAAATGAATTTGATCTTAAAAAACATGAAAATTAATATAAACACAAAAGAAATTTTGTTTAAATAAAAAGAATAAACTTAAATATAATAAAGAAACCAAAGTAATAAAGCAAAAAATTGATTAATAAAGATATTGAATATTGAAGGATCTTTGATTTGGTCTTAAAGGCTTTTGTCTATATTAATGTTTTCCTTTGTAGTTTTGAATAGTTTCGCCAAATCCTGTTCAAAGATATTTGAATTGAATTAATTTTTAACAATTTAAACCATTATTTCTCTAACCTGTTTTGGTATTTATCCTTAAGCTTTAAACAAAAGTAAAGAAAATTATTAATATTTATTAAAATATAAACAAATTTTAATTTACCTAATGGTAAACTTTTTGTTGTAAGAAATTGAATCAAAAGTAGTTTTGATTTGAGCCAAGAAAATAAACTTACATGAAGTTAAGAAACAAGTAATGAAAAATTAAAAAAAAGTAATATTTAAAGATATTTAAATTAAAAACTCTTCGATTTTTTCTTTGAGAGTTTTGTCTTCAATAGTGGTTCCATTCCATTTGAGGACAGCTTTTTCAGTGAAAGTCATAAATCCCTTTAAATTTTCATCGTATCCATAATTGAAAACAAAATGACATAAAAACAGATAACAGACGGCTTCAGAATATGAAGCTTCAAATAGATCTGTGCCTCGAAATCGTACTATAGCCTTCTTCGGGACATTCTGATTGTCTTTAATGAAAAGTCCACATTTCATATCATCTTTGGAAATTCCAAGATATTTGGTAAAAGTTGACCCGAAGTAGTCTTCCAAACATTCAATAAGAGTTTCAATTAGATATTCTTCTGTTAAATAAAGATATTTATTTACAAGTTTTTGTAATTATTAAGACAAACCGTTTGATTCTATTTCTGACCAAAGGATCGATTGATTTTTCTCCAAACTTTTCAACTTTTCTTTCGTTTTAAGAATATTTTCATTAAAGCGAGCAAAAACTTCAGGTAAAGTTTTGAGGCCAGAGGTTTGCGGTGGTTGTCTTAAATAGTGTTTGATTTGAGAACAGATCTGAAAGAATTATATGTTAAATATCTTTAACAAATTTTTTTTCAAAGAACTAAACTCCTTCTTCTGTGACAACATTTGGGTATGTGTTGACAAATCCCGTCCACTGGTAGTCTTCTGAAAGTTTTTTAACTGATCTGTTCATTGCAAAGATAACAAAGAGTGGAATGTCATCTCCTTTGAGATCTTTTCTCCGGCGTTGTTTTGGTGGATCAAAATCTTCGCCATAAATACCAGACGCCTGTCTTTTAAGGGAAGCTTTCCTAATGTTTCGGTAATAAGTATTTGCAAGGGCTGAAAGTTCAGTCTATAATTTTAGATAATTAAAAATTTATAACAAATAACTTTGTTAATTTACAAGATATTGAGGATTAAATCTTGGTTCAGCTTTGCCAAAAGCATACCTCCATTGACTTCTAACATGATTTGGAACATAATGTCTAAAATTAAAGAAAAGTAATTTAATTTAAAATTTTTATGTATTAAATATTTACTGAAAATATTCATTGAAGACATTGAATACATTGTGTGCCATTATCTTGAAGTTGTCATACCCGTCTTCTTTTGCATTTGTTGATGGCAAAGGAATGTCCTTATTCAGGAAATCTGAGTATTCTTTACCTAAAATATATTTTGCTGAACATTGCTATTTATAAAGATATTTATATACAAAAATAAATTACCAATATTTTCAAGCATTCGATCCCATATAAACTCGGTATCGGTTGGCCATTCAATCTTTTGGCCAAAATGTGTCCAATTTTTAAACCAATATCCTGTTCGGTTATTATAGTTGTGTTCTTCAGAAATAACTCGTGAATTGAAATCAATGACAGTGTCGGCTTCAATCCAGTAAGTTTTATCAAGTTCTGGATTTTTTCTCAACTTTTCCAGGACATCCCATACTGGAATATAGGCCCCTATAATATTGTCCATTACCTTAACCAACTCATCTTTGGTAATCAATTGAAGGACAGAGTCGTCGATCCAATTTTCTAAAGAAATTTAAATAAATTTTAAATAAATAACTTTATTTTCATTAAAAATACTTTTAAAATTGCTTAAGAACTCAATTCTGTTAGCCTTTTGTAAAAGTATTTGAACTTTTCGGTAGGACTTTTGGTCAGACATTCGGAAATAATAATTCAATTAAATTTGAATTAATGGCTTAAAATGGCTAACAAATGACTGAACTAATGATAAAGATATTCATCACGAATAAAAACTATAGCCCAAAAGACCTGGTTTTTAAACTTTAATAACTGGGAAATTTTGTTTGAAAATAAACTTAGACTAAGCAACTATGAGTTTTTATAATTATCATAAAGCGAAAATGAAACCAAATAAATGTCTGAATTTTTAAAAATGTTAGATTTTTCTAATAAATAACTTTATTTTGTATTTTTTCTATCAAATTTTAATTATGTTTCGCTGTGATTGTGAAGATAGTTTTGAATCAAATATTTTTGAATTTTATTTAAAACATGTTTCAATGCATTTTGATAAAAATTATTTAAATCCAAGATTTATGGAAAATTCTGTCAATTGTTTTTGTGGTAAAAAACGCTTAATTAAAAACAGAAAGATTTTTATGACTCACTTGAAAAGTGCTCATTTTGATATTTATAACCTTCAGTATGAGCCATCAGTCGGACCAAAAGGCCGAGCTCATGTAAAAAAGCGTAAAACTATTCCAAATAACTTTGAAGATGTTGGGGCCGAATGTGATCTATTCACTGAATTCTCGACCCTAGAACTCGAAGAAAATAATTGTAGTGTTAGAGACGTGTCGATAAATTTATTTACAGAATCAATGGATAAATTACTTTGTCTCAAATGTGACAGTTCTATAGAAAACAATGTTTTCAATAAAATTGTTCTTCAATCAATGGAATTGTGGAAAAATTTAAGTAAGACAACTGGAGGTGAAGGGGTTCTTCAGCATATCAAATACCATTTAAAAGATCAGAGAAGAATTCAAAGATATTTGACTTCAAAAAAATCATATATATCACCAATTGAACGAAAATTTGAAGTCGGTTCTTATACTTTTATTCCGATTGAAGAACAGCTCAAACTTTTTTGTGAAAACTCAAAGATATTTGAAGAAATGTTTATTAACAAAGGTATTGAATATTTAATAACAACTTTTTAATAGAACTAAAGATATTTAGTTTAAAATTCTTTAAAATATTAATTTACAGAAAAAACTCCAGACCATTGTTATTTCAATGTAACTGATGGTTCACTTTTAAAGAACTCACCTCCCGATCAGTACACACTTCTAATTAAATAT
>JAQIWP010002444.1:0-10969 GCA_034695525.1 Euzetes globulus
TCAATTAAAAATAAAAATGGAAGAGAGAGAGAGAGAGAGAGAGAGAGAGAGAGAGAGAGACCTTGCTTATTTGGGTCGTTAGGCAATTGAATTGGACTAAGTTTTCTTAAAAATGCATTATTCCTTATATCAGATGAATAGAAATGATAAATGACTTGAAAGCTAATGAAGAAAAGTTAGAGTAATAGAGGGAAATGATTCAAATGGCAACGAAAGCTTTGTATGAATAGTATCAATGAATAAGGGGATGCCTTATATTTGTTTGTTGTGATCAAAAAATCAATTTTTCAAAAAAAAGAGAATTTCTTATATATTTATTATAAACTAACGATAGAAACATTAAAATCGATTTTATATTATGGAATAAACTCGAAGTTTAGACAACAGTTTGTTTGGTACTAAAATTTCATTTGAAATATGAAAATTCAATATTAATTTCATTCTTTTCTTCAAAGCAATTTCGTTAAATATATTTTATTTGGCAATAATTCAATTGAAACTAACATTGAGTTTATTTGATTTATTCAATAATACATACAAAACTAATTCCACAGAAAATAGCATTAATTAATTGTTTTATAATTTGATTTATTACTATAACTTATTGACAATAATGACTGAAAATTACACTTTTTTCCATTAATTTATTAGAAATATAAAATGAAAATAAAATGATTTTACGATAAATTAATTTTAGATAATTAACATCTTTTAAAATACGGATAAACATTTATTTACGAGAGTAAAGTCTATTTTGAACAAGAACAGGCTCAATTTGTTCTTTGATTTTGTCTTTACCAGTTGTTTAGCTGATTTTATAAATTAGATTTAGTCGAAATAATATGATAGTTTAAGCAAATTTATTTTCTGTTTTACCCCCTGGTCATATCTTGTTTGTAGAGAATATCTATCTACGAAGTCTAACTATAATATCAACAGACGAAATATCATTTTATTCTCTTCTTATAAAATACAGTCGACTTTTGTGTTTCCTTTCAATGAAAGCTCAGTTTAGTCTAGAATATTAACCTTGTCTTGAAAAATGATTTACATTGGATGAATCTTTTTGTTTATTGATTCATTGAAAATAAATTTGGAAAACTTGGAAAAAGTCAAATAAAAGTATATTTGAAATTCGTAAGGATTGAGTGAATTCACATAATTCCGACTGAATTGTTGATGAATTCGCATTGAGTGTCAATTTTAAATGTTATTCTATTGGTTCCTCTGGTGTTAGATCGCGATGAGACCACTTGTCTATTGATTGTCTCTCTATTGCTGGCCATTCCTATAAAGTAGAAAAAGAGGACTCAAATAAAAGAAAATTATATTCTTATTCAGTGTCAGCTATTTTAAAATCTATTCAATCGGATATCAATTTGGAAGTCAATAAAGAATGTTATTTGAAAAGTTTTCCAAAAGTTGCATAACACTATAACTATTCTATTATTGCGAGTTATTTGTAACGATCACTGGATTCCGATATCCATAAGCGCTATATATATATCGCAAATAATCATTTTATTCCTTTAGCTCTGACTCTATTTGACTCTAATTTTAGTGATTTAATAGGAATTGCTTAACAGATGCGAGGGATGAAAGAACTCAATTAGAAAACATGATAAGTTCGCTGACATATCTATCAAACGTGAACTGACATAACCCTTGACTCTATAGCCTTGTAATCCTTCTCTATTTATTTATTCTTTTATTATTTCCCGAATCTTTAAATATTATCGCAACTATTCATCGCTTTATTTATTTGCTTTTCTGTTATGTCTTTTGCAATCATTTATAAAATCAAAAGAAAGCAAAACTTCATATATATTTGTTTTGTTCTTCTTCTTCTCATTTCTTACATTTTTGATCTTCACATAGGTTTTACAAACTTTGAAATAAACATTTAATTAGAAATTACAAATTACTAGAAATAGAGTTTTACTTTATATAGAAATGCTATCAGAGTTGCAACAAAGAAATAAAACAATAGAAAGGAACCCAAACTCATTAATTTTTCGATCCACTCTTCAAAGATTAGTTTGTTTGAACAAAACAAAAAACTCAATTTAACCCCAAATTAAACCAATTTATTTTGAGCCAATTTAAATAAACTTAGACTATTAATTGCTCTAATTAATATAAAATTTGTACCAAATATTTAAAAGAGATATTTAAAATTAAAGCAAGATGGAATATGTTTATAATGAAATAAGTGATAATCACCGCAACACTTGCGATCCCTCAACAGCGCTAAGAATCCATTTCTATATTTCTTATTGAAGAAACAATAGAGCATTGGATTATAGCAAGAATTGGATGCTCCCAACCATTGAGCCAACGGTGCCATTATCATTAGTACTTTTTCTTGGATACTGTCACTTTTAATAGGTCCTCCCAACTTTATTACAGCGAAAATGCAATATAAGGGTAGCCACGACATCACAAATACAATAACCTTTTGGTGAGAAGTAAATCAATTGATTGCTTTAAAAGAATTTGAAAAGCGATCGATGCTTACAATAACGACAAACATTTTTGCAGTTTTCAGTTTAGATCTCTGGAGGAGGTATTCCATTTGGACACGTTTTGGTTGTTCCCCCGGAATATTTCTTCGCCAAACTTTAATCCAAATGAAGAGATAACACGAAGTGATGACAAACAATGGAATCAAATAACACAGACATAGATTTGCAACAATAAAATAGGTTTTTTCTGAGTACTCATTGGGCCACTGCTCGTTGCACAGCACCATATCTGGTACTGATGGGTCGATGGGCTGTAAACTAAAATATAGAGCCCATGGAATAGCAATCAGTGAAGAGTACAGCCATATGAAGACAATGACATATCGGGCGCACCTTCTGGTCATTTGACATTTTAGTGGATGACATATCGACAGAAATCTTAAGAAAAGTTTTATTCTTTAAATCAATTGAATCGTTAAAGAATTTAATAAGAATTTGTGAAAAGCATTCTTTGTTCAAATAAAGTATGACGAGAAATATCATGCTAACATTTCTTTTGATAATTTTAAAATCTCATTAAAAAAGAAAGAATAGACCAAAATAAAGTGATTTATAGATTAAGAGTGTTCTGAACAAATGTCTTTTAAAACACTCTTCTCATTGAAAGTGCCGACTATTGATTAAATCTAAACATAACTCAAAAAAGTAAAAAGTTGTGAACAAAAATTTAATGAATTTATTTAATAAAATACCTGTCAATGGAGACGGCGACCAATGTATTAATCGAAGCGCTCACCACAACTCCTATAATGGTTTAAATAAATCTCTATTCTGTTTGCAAAGATATCAAATAAAATCAAATGGACAATTATTTACCCTGCAGATATGCCACTGCCTTACACATGATCACTCCAAACAACCAAGCTAATCAAAAAATTATATATGTTTAGCATTTTAAATTGTCTGTTATGCATTTTCAACTAGATTATCCCTCTCTCTATTTTGCCATTTTCAATTGTTTTCTATCAACTTTCTAAAGTAAAAAATAAAATTATCTATCAACCGTTTGGATAAACTATGGACTTTTAGTTATCAATTGAAATGTAAGCATTAAATATTTTGAACTCTATTTTATAAAGATTCAAAAAAATATTTTTATCATATTTCTTTGCAAAAAGCGGAATGTAAACTGAATTGAGGATACATACTGGTATATCCTAAGTACATTCAAATATATAAGGGATGACGGTTAAAAAGAAAAACAAATTCAAATTTTATGCTTTTAAAGATTTAGCTTTCATATTCAAAATTATTAGAGTTTTATTAAATAAATGTTAGCTTGAATTATTAGCTAAAATGGTCCTATTTACTTTTAACAGTATTTCGATGTTTGCGAGGGAATAAGGTATGAAATAAACTTTTTGGTATTTTTGTTTGAATTTTATTTATTAATTTTATCAAAGCTTCAACAAAACAACTGAAAGATTGGAAGCGTTAAAAAGATTTAATTTATTTTAAATTTAAAATAATTATAAGAACAAAATATTATTCAATTTGTATTCTATCTTGAACGGGGTCGTCAAAGTCCGAGACCTCAGGGGGTATAAGGGGAGGGTATTTTTCCAAAGATGGTGGCCGCAAGTACCGCCGGAAGCGACCATTTTGTTATGGCTCTGCGCTTTTTCCAATTTTTTTCAAACCTCAGAGGGGGGGGTATTTTGGCAAATTCTCGACCTCAGGGGGGTATACATACTATACCCCCTATGCAATCCAGTGATATTCACAACATTCGCACAATTACTCTACAACGCTTATGGACCATAAGCTATGGATATACAATGACCCAAATATTTCTCATTTTTTCAAATGATTTGTTAGTGAATGAAATAAGTTTGGTTGTTTAGGTTGAAATTGTTCGCGTCAAAAAATGAGCTTTCTACATTTTTTAAACTTATATAATTATGGTAAAAGATGACAAAGAAGTATATATTTGAAAGTTCTTTTGTTGAGAAGTTGAAAAATGATTAGTATTTATGCTAAAGTTAGAAATGTCCTAGTTTATTTAAAGTTATCTTTCACTTTCTTAAAAATTTATGTGGTATAAATCATAATCTAAACATGCTCTGTTTTGCAATAAAAATACAATTATTTGAATGGAAATTGAAAATATTTAAGGGATATAATGATGAAATAATATACTTAATTTATATATAAATCGACCTTCTTCTATTGTATCAATTCGCTGAATATTTGTATTTTAATCAGAGATTACCAAAGTGGAATGGAATATGCAACTTTTCTAGGATTTTTAACATAACCCCCCCTCCCGCCGGCTAACGAAACAATTCGGCATTTTTTTTGTGGTGAAATTTGGAAATTTTCTGTAATGTAGGCCAAAATTAGGACATTTTTACAAATGGCGACCAAAAATTTGTCATTTTGTTCTTTATTTTAAGGAATTTAGCTTCAAAACTTGCAGAATAGTCAAATTATGCCTCACTAAGCTAATTTAAGCTTAAATCACCGGAAATAAGCTTATTTTAGAAGAAAATTACCCTTTCGATTTAGGCTTTCAACAAAATACCCTACCCTAGATCCCCTCCTAGGATTGCTTCATCCCTTATATTAACTATAAACTGAAGATTTGAATGGATATTTGTATATATATTAAAGTCATACTTAAATATTCAACAAGAATTGAAGATGACCATGATTCGAAGCTAAACATCGTAATTAAGAACTTTTGTGCTTTTTTACTTTCTAAGCTATCACATCTTTCAAAACATTCCAAATGAATGAAAAACAAATCCGAATCTATTAAGAATATAACTTTCTAATTATTAAAAAGGCGGTCCAAATAAAAAATGTTTAGATCTCATCTATTTCAACATTATCTTCTTCAAAATTTATAATGGATAATGGATTTTCAATGTTTCATGTCTTATCTGACAATTTCAAATAGAAATAATTCTTTAGTTATTATTTACATTATTTTCTTTCCTATTAGATTTATCATAATCCAATCAGTCATAATCAATACCTGTATTGTTTTTTTCTAATTTTCAGCTTTGATGTGCTGCAAAAATGCATTAGCATTTCAGTAATTATTTTTAATAAAATTTAAGCCAACATTTTATCTATTGATCTACACTTTTCCTTTTGGTAATAATGCATTATTATCAGGGCGGTGACAATAGAAAATTTTTGGTAAAAAATACATGCACACATTTTTACAAAGCATTTATAAATTTTGGATAAATTTTTAATTGACTATCCTGAAATAAAAAACATTCAAATTATAATATAATTTAATTGAATTTTAGTCAAAATTAATAAATTTTTAAATATATCTAAAATGGAATAAACAGATGATAAATGAAATATTTAAAAAAAATTGTGCTAAATTGGTGTCATTTTGGTTTATAGACGATGTCATTTTCACATTGATAGAAGTGTTAAACTTGCACCACAAAATTGAAAATCAAGAAGCAAAGTTTGGTTTTTTGGCTTTTTCTTAAATTCCTCAAAGTTAATGTAATTTAATATCCCAATTCGATTCCAGAGGCAAGAATTAGTCTGAATAGATCTGCCACTCGCCTTATTTACCTATTTGAAATTCTATTTTTTTGACCTTGACTCTTCTAGCGCAAAAATGCACAGGATTCGGAAAATTTGCTTTTATTGCTAAAAGTGAGTGAAAAGCTATAAGCCACCTCCCTCAAAAGGTCGTCTAATGATTCCCTCAGCAATACGATTGGCACTTTTATCATTTTGGTTTGAGAGGGGGACCGATTAGTCATTTCCTTTGTAATGAACTTGTAAATTAATTCTGTGTGATTTTTCTCTAAATTTTTTCCATTGTCATCAATTATTACTATAGAGAATTAAGACCATTCTTTCATCAGGAAAGCTTAATAGCTTTTATTAAGAAATAGTTAACAATTTCGGACCTGGACAATTAAAACCATTTTTATTGGATATTAAAACTGTAAATACAATCATCTAATTGACTAACTTTGAATAAACTACTTTAATTACATTTAAAATGGCGATTGTAAAATTGTAAAATTGGTTGACAAACGTGCTCAATGCTGTTCAAGAAATAAACTATTAAAATTTCTTTTCAGAAAAATAATTGGAAATCAGAAAAATAGGATTTAAGAATTGAGACAAAATTTGAGTTTTAGTCTCACTATTAAAATACAATAAAAATGAAATCAAAAATAAAAGTCTTTTATAGAAAAAATGAGATATTCATTTGAGTTGAATAAATTATTTGAGCCTACTTAAATTATTCTCCTTATTTTTTGCCTAAAAGCAGCCAAAAGAATAGAAAAATCAATTCTATATTGAAATTTTGCTTTTTAGGTAACGAATCCACTATAAAGCGAATGTCTATTTTGGGTTTTTATGGAAAACACGAAACAGAGTCCAAAATATTCGACTTTAGGAATAAAATCGATTATAAATGTATTTGAAAGAAAAGAAAGTGCACTGAATTGCTATTTAGAGCAACAAAGAACTGTTTGAATGAGAGACTGATCGCAGTCTTTCTTTTTCCTACTTCTAATTAAAGTTATTAAAAGTGTTTTTTAATCTTTGTTCAGATTTTTATTAAAAGATAATTTGAATGAAAATATTTTGACTCACGTATGAGAAGATTGCTAATTAAAGTGGAAGGAAGACAGAATAAGAGCACAAGTATGTCAGCAAATGCTAGGTTCACAATAAAAAAGTTGGTCACAGTTCGCATTCTTGGGGTTCGCACCACAACCGCAACAACAAAACAGTTGCCAACAATTCCTAATACAAATACAACCGTATAGGCCATACACAAGACAATAGAAACTCCAGGCGAGTGTCGGAACCACATGTCTTCAGACCAGTCGAACCTTTGTTGCAAATCATAGAGAGATTCGTTGTACTCATTGTAAACTTGTGAACGCAATTCCTTTTCACTTGAATTAATTGATTTGAAATTGAATGATAAAGAGTTAGAGCTCTCATTCATTAACTCATTTGTCAATAAACTCATTGCTAACGAATTGATAGTATATTTATTCAATCAATCGTTTAAATTATTTTCAGCGACTTATAGCAGAATTGATCAACAAATCAATAAAATCAAAAAACTATTTTTTATCAACTGATGGATAACTTGTTGAGAACTTTTCAATTGGAGGCAAAACCTAAACTTTTCTTGTGCTGAGTGGTCGTCAATATTGGTTTTTAGGAAAAGTCAGCGCTTAAAAGGGTTTTGCATCCTATCTGAACAAATTGACTTTAGTGGCGCAGTGAGCACAGGGAGCACTAAGAGCATAACAGGAGTAGGAGCATGGAAACTTGCATTCTACCACATATTATGATTGGCTCCACTGCTATGCGTTGGCTGCGATTCTTTGAATGAGTTCAAAGATTACGATAAGAAGTTCACTACAGTCCTAAACCATAAACATTACAATAAATAGGAATTTATTTTTTACATAAAAACTATTCATAAATTCGTCCGAAATTAATAAAATCAGTGAAAGAGAAGAATTCGCGGAAATGAATAAAAATATTATTTAATATAATAATTCAAGTAGATAAACTTCTGTATAGCATATGATGGATACTATGTACAATATAACTATAATTAATAGGATATTTAAATTATCATTTTAATTGAAATGCAATGAACAGTATATTAAAAATTACATTAATATAATACATTTTGCTTCAATTTCCGGAAACTATTTTCTCTAAAAGAATAGCAACAAAAACATTATTTTAAGGGAGGATTTGCTGTCACAACGAAAACACAATTGAAACGACTTTGAGATGTTTTATGTTTTGATTTTAATGTGACATTTAATGAGTCGTATTTATCAACAAAAAGAGACGTATTTCTTATAAGAAATAAAAGAATAAGAAATTTGTTGGAAAACAAGGAATCACTTTAACTGGAAGATGAGACAAATAGCAACTATTTGTCAATTTTGTAGGAATTTGGGACACATTTCGAGAGTCAAACCAATAGACACTTAACGAAACTTCAAACACAAAACATCAAAGAAATGTCATTAACGAAAATATCAAACAATTAGAGGATATCTCATCGCCAATCACCACAACTATATGAAGAATTGTTCCGAAAACTAACATCAAAACAACGAATGACAAAATATTCAATTGAATAACAGAATGTAGTCTTAGTTTTTGATTCGTGTTAGAGGCGTTTAGCTTAGCTTGATACCTCATTCTGACAGATCTAAACAAATGATAACCAAAGATGTGCTGTAATTAACCCCAATTGCAAACTGCACTCAATATCTGTGATAATGCGGCCGACAATAGTATTTCCTAATGTAATAAAAGGATTCTCTCAAAAATAGATACAATACATATAAATATAAGAACATTGTCTATCATAACAATCGTAGCTCTAATTCTGATGGGTCCCAGTCTTTTACAAAGAAAATGACATCAAAATGACCAAGCTTTTTTCTGCTAAATCTTAAATGGAGCTATAACTTAGAAATCTACCATGTTACCCAGAAAGTAAGGGTAAAATAAGATTGATAATGTTGCCTGTTTAATGAATATACAGTTTTAATTTTCTAAAGAAGAAAGGAAATCTGGAAAATGCTTTTACTTAACACTTATTTGTTATGCCAAAAAATGTCTTTTAGATTAAATTGTATATTGTTCAAGCACATTATTACAATTTTAGGTGGAAATGATTCAATAAGGTAAAACTGAAATGTCTTTTCATGTCAATACAAATAGTGAATTTAAAATTCAAATGTAGAGCCTATGAAAGCAGACAATTCTAATTCATGTTTTTATTTGTTCTTAAAGCTTTCCTTTGTCACAATAATAAAACATTTCGTTCTCTATAAGTCAAAATTTCTGTGAAAAAGTATAATAAAATACATGGGGTAACCATAGGAGGTATAGTATGTATATCCCCCTGAGAGTTGAAAAGATTGTAAAAGAAACCCCACAGAAACTGACCACCTCAAAATTCCCGCGGCGGCCACCATATTTTCAACATTTTTTGGCGGCCATTTGGAGGCCATTTGGAGGCCATTTGGAGGCCATTTGGAGGCCATTTGGAGGCCATTTACGTTATTTTTTTCACTTAAACTTTTTTTTAAAAGGAGTTTAAGAAAATTTAAAATAAATTAAGTCTAATTTAACTGGATTTAGGCACAAACTAAGGTTAAAACTTGAGCAATTGCTGAATTATGGCTCAACAATGCAAATTTATGCTTTAAATTAGTGGAAATAAACCCATTTTAAAACAAAATGGCAGAAATGGCAATTTCCGTCAACTAAATATTTGCCTTATCTGATAATATTTGCCCCTTCCCTGATCTTCCTCCTAGGACATTTTGAAAAGGTTTGTGAAAAACCACAACTTTCTTCTTGGAGTTCCCTGATTTATTGATCAAATGAATGAAGTGATGTAGCCTGATCATCAAATAATTTGGTAAAATGATATATTTTGCAAACTTCTAATCAATTATAAAAACAAAGACTTTTCATTTATGCCTCCAAACTATTTATTAATTTACCGAAAAATGTAAGGAATGAGAAAAAAATTCTCTCAATTTGTTAATCATTTAAATACAAATTTATGAAATCATTTGTACATTGTATCTTTTAAAACAAGTTTTTGAAATTAACATTATTATTATTATTATTATTATCAGAGCTATGACAATGGGGAAAAAATTAGAAAAAATAATAGAGAAAAAAATCAATTAACAAGTTTTTATTACAAAGGAAATGATTAATTGGTCTCCTCCTCAAACCAAAATGATACAAGTGCCAATCCCTAGAGTTAACGTTCTTATATTTGAAAATTTTAATTTTTTGACTTTAACGCTTCTAGCCCAAAAATGCAAAGGATTCGTAATTTGCTATAAGGGAACGTCAAGCAAACCCGAATCCTTTGCATTTTGCGCTAGAAGCCTCAAATTAAAAAAAAATTAAAGTAGGTAAATATGGCGAGTAGTGACACATCAATTCCAAATAATTATTGTTTCACGAAACGATTTGTGAAATTAAATTACGTTAACTTCAAGAAAAAGCAATAAAATTACATTAAACTTTGTCTCTTGATAATTTTAAACTTTTTGGCGCAAGTTTAAAACTTCTATGAGTGTGAAAATTATATAAACCAAAATAACACAAGTTTGTTAGATATTTTTTTATCTGCTTAATCATTTGTTCATTTTAGATATTTTTAAAAATTTATTAATTTTTGACAGGGATGTGCAAGGGGGTTTTCCGAATTATTCCCCCCCTAAACCGAGATTTGGTCATTTATTCCCCCTAGGTTTGAGAAAAAGTACAGTGCACCCGCGATATAGTCCCTCGCGTTATAATCCCTCTTTCGATATTATCCTTCATTTGCTAAAACCAAAAGCCATTTCCATTGACAATAATGTTAAAAGTTCTCGTTGTTATCCCTCTCGATATAGTCCTTCTCTCGTTATTATCCCTCATATACTGAA
>JAQIWP010002445.1:0-10969 GCA_034695525.1 Euzetes globulus
CTCCCATTCAGCCTTAACATTTTTCAACATTTCAGGGGTAACCGAATGGAAAGCATCTCGAATTTTTGATTTTAAGTGCTCCAGATCTCTGGGCATATCAAATGGTTTGTAAACTATATTTTTAATATAGCCCCAAAGAAAAAAGTCCAGAGGAGTCAAATCTGGGCTTCTTGGAGGCCATTCATTCAGACCACCATTACTTCCACCTCTACCAATCCAGGCACAGGGAAATTTAAGGTTAAGATAATTTCTGACCAATCACGACCAATGGCCAGGCGCACCTTCAATGATTAAGAGATAAATGATTAAGAGGAACAGACTGGGGCATTAGTTTACTTACCGTCTAGTAAGAAAATTGAGTTTTCGAAACCTGGCATTCTTTCAATAACGGGCATGACTAAGTTTTCAAGTTATTGTTTAAAACTTTGACCGCTAACGTTTCCAGGGAAAAATTCAGGTCCAATTACCCTTTCTCCCCATATTCCACCCCAGACCATGACCGATTCTCCGCCTTGAATATTGACATCGGCTGAAATATGAGGGTTTGTTAGTGACCAGTATCGATGATTCTGCCTGTTGAAGGTTCCATTTACGTGGAAAATTGCTTCATCACAGAATATTACTCTGAGGTAAAAGTTAGGATTTTCATCCATTTGTTCGATACACCTAGAAAAGCAGAAAATAATGATTAAGATGAACAAACGAGGGCATAGCTAACCATGAGCAAAAATCTAATCGTTTTTGCCAGTCATCAGGACTTAATTGTTGCTCTGTTTTGATTTTGTACGCTTTCAGAAGATTTTTCTTTAATATTTTCCAAATTCCAGATTTGCTGTAAGGTAGACTTTGGGACATCTCTCTGACTGACATGATAGGTTTGTTTACAACCATGTTCAGGACAACTCTATGTTTGACCAAAGCTTGAGGTCTTTTACTTCCCTTGTCTGCTCTTTCCTTGTTCTCAACTGATCCTGTTGATCAAAATAATGATTAAGATGGACAGATGGGGGCATTAATTACTTACCAGAATTGTTGAACTTTGCCACCAATTTATGAACCATTGCTGTTGTAGGCTTAATGTCCAATTCCGGATGTAATTCGGAAAAAATTTGAGCAGTTTCTGAATAAGATTTACCGCCAAATGTTTTGTATTGAGGACAATTTTTATTGTTGCACCCATACTTTAATTTTAATAATTCAATCCTATGTTGAATGCTATACATATGACCTAATAATTGGTTCATAATTGAACAATAATAATGATTAAGAAGAACAGACGAAGACTAAAGTCATTCAAAATTTTGGTCACTCGAATCAAGTGATAATTGATCACAAGTTTGATTAGAGAGTAAACTGTATTCTTGTAAACATTTTAATCCTTTACCTTTACCTCTATTAAAAGATTATAAAGATATGAGCTCTAGCTTTGTACGCATATCCTGTAAATAGTGCATACCCTGTAGAGGTCGGGTACTTTGTATAAACCTGGCTTTAATTATACTTCAAAATTTCATTATCGTGGCAAAAAAGAACAATATGCAAGAATGGCAACCAATAAAAATGACAATCTCATTTTGCACGATGGCTTAAGCACAAGTTAATTTGAAAATGCTTCCCTCTAGCCATCCCTTTTCTTAGGGTTCAACCAGATTTTGAGGTCATACTGCAATTTTGGATGAGATGTATGGCCTATAAAGTCGCCAATAGTTTTGATTAAAAGTTTTATATATATTTTTTTATGATTTATGAAAATAAGATTTATATTTTAGACTCTTCTTCAACCAGCAATGCATTCAATCGAATTGTTAAACTCTGAGAACGCGCTCTAACACTGAATGAGTCGCTTAAATCTCAAACATTGTGATAACGAAAAGCAGTGCTTGAAATTCAATATTTTTTTTTGTAATTTTCTCAGATTTTTTACTCAGTCATATATTGAGTCAAACACTGAGTCAAACTCTGAGTCAAACACTGAGTCAAACACTGAGTCAAATACTGTGTCAAATATTTTTCAAAAACTATTTTAGGAAAAAAATTAAGGTCTGATTCATAGAATGGAAAATTAATAAAATGTTTAATTCCGAACTGATTCTTAAGACATTCTTAATGAACTGGTTCATTCATTATTTTAATTCTAAAACCAAACATCAAAATATTAGATAAACTATAAATTTGAAAAGCTAAATTCATCTGTTCTTTTAACTTTTATAGTTATGATGAAGTAGCAATCTTGATGAATAAACTAAAATTTAGTTACTAAATTATTAAAAAATGAATTCAGTCTAGATCAAATAATTGATGCATAAAATTGATATATAAATGGTACATAATTAGCGCATGTAAGTTTATCTTTGGTTAAGAATATTCTCAACGTGAAGGTGGTTAATTTGGAGGTAAACACCCTTGGTTATCGACGAATGAAAATTAAAGCACATATAACTTCCTGTAACATATTTGGCGATATATTTAATGAAAGGAAAAGTAGTTTTCATAGCACTAAGTCTGCAATCAAGAGATAAAAAAGTTTGACATCATTTGCAAGAGTTGTGAAAGAATTTTCTTAAATTTGGGAATAGTTTTTGGTTTTGGATAAAAGATATGTTGGTTTGTATTTGTGGGCCATTTTGGGCACTTTTTATGTAACTTTGGAAGTAGTGGTGAGCAAAAGAAGAAGGATATTTGTGCGTCAAAACGGCCTTCACTTGACTGGCTCTCAAAGACTAACACAACTAAAGGCTGTTTAGGCTGTGTTAAGGCTGATGACCCTTTGCAGGAATGCTTGCCTTCACTGCTTATAACCATTTCTTTGGTTTGATTGCAAATAAGCAATATTTTGCTCCAATAAAGACTTATTCTGTTTTACAACTAAGACCTGACTATTAGAATAGAAGGAAAATTGAAGACTAAATCAAAAGGTTGTGCTGTAAAGTGAGAACAAATCAGTTATTCTTTAGTTTGAACTCCGTTTTGTTAGTGTTGTCCTATTTTGCAGTTTATCTACAGCTCGACTCAAAGCATCTTTAATTCTGCACCACTTCTAGCCTTATAGCTCACACAAGCGATGAACCGGTCTATAACTCTATACAATACGCACCGCTAACCCGAGCCCCGGACCAAAAGTACCAAACATTTAGCCCTAATTTAACCTATTCTGAGACAAGTGTCCGAATCGATCGCAAGTCCAAAAAAATTGGAGTAAAACTATTGGATTGAAAGAAACGGTTTGGTTGAGTCAGTGATAGTGAGAGACAACTGAAAGTCAGTTTCGAGTGTTGTATAGGTTTTAACGTAATTTGTGAGTCAGTGTTGACTCTATTGGCGACGCCATAGCTATTGAGCACAACATACAGTCAATGGAGTGAATGTATTGAAGGCATTACTGCAGTGATTGTTAACTTTGTTTAATATATTGTCTTCAAGTGATTCACACAATTGTTATGACCAGTGGTTGGTCTATCGGTCACTGTTGACCAGTGTATGTGTCGGGAGACCAGTGGTGACCAGCGGTGAGCAGCTGTGCGTCAGTTGTCTGTAATGTTTGCTTCTGTCAGGTGTTGTCTCTGTATTGGGTCTGCACTTCATGGAGACTGACGTACATTTCAGACGGGATTCAAATGCAGATCATAACCGATCAGAGCATCAAAACAAGAAGAAACACATCAAATCCAATGCCAACCATCACATCAACTGTAAACCATCGAAGACCAAAGACAAGACCTTCGATGGCCAAGAGTTCAACGCATCCAAAGATAAACATCAGAACAAAAACAAAACTCAGTCTCACAGAGAAAAGGATAATAAACACAAAAAGAGTTCAAATTCGGTCAAAAACAACTTCGACAACGATTTGACGACTAATACCAATAAATGCAATAATAATAAGAAAAACAGAGACAAAGACAGAGACCTTTCCAAAGACAACTCCAGCACCACTTCCAACCATAAGATCAACAAAAACAAAGACAATCACTTGAAGACCAATAAGGATGTGATCAATAATAACAAAAGTCTTAATGAATTGTTGGACAATAATAAAAGTCTTTCTAATCGTGAAACCAGTTTAGACACCAATCAAAAGAACTCTTGTCTTGTGGTCAAAGAATTTAAGTTCTTTAAAGAGAAAGCAAAGAAGAAGAATATAAGTGAACAGAAAGCGGCCACTTCTAAGTCATCGAAAGTGAGCTCCGGTTCCAACAGTTTAGGCACCACTTCTTGCAAACAAGTGCTTAAATCGTGTGATGTCTTGTCTACCACTGGTGTCAGTGATGGCAGTGCGAAACACAAGTCCAAAGGTGGACACAAAGAGACGAAACAATGGCGCGACGGGTCTGTCAGTTCACACTCGTCGTCGTCGACATTGTGTTCTTTGGGCTCTTCTGCCACCAGTAGTGCTAATATCAGTTGTGATTCAAAGACAATTAAATTAAAAACTAGTGCTAAGACTAACAAAACTACGACTAATGCAAAGTATAGCCATTCAAGTGATAAATCAAATGATAACTGTTCCGAAAGTAAGAAGACTCTGTCACCGAATAAGACAATATCGTCGAAAGCGACCAAAAACAAGAGTTCAGTCGTTCAGACAAACGATAAGTGCCCTAAAAGTGATGGCAAAAGAAAAAATAAAGTGAACCTCATTAAAGATAATCCATTGTATGACGAAGACATCATCGATGGATTCGCTATATTGAGCTTCAAGTGCTTCGACGACATAGAGGTTTGTCTCATATATAATGTTATATATTATCACTTAATCTATTCATAACATTTATATTACATGAAAAGGAGTGACTCTTTCACTCACTCTCTGGCTTTGATTTCTTTCAATTAGCTTTTGATTACATTATTCTCTCTTCACTTAAATGGCATTTAAATAAATATTTTTATTTATTCGTCAAACATATTACTATTGACTGACAATTGATTGTAATTCAATAGATTTATGTATTTATTTTGAATTATTGATGGCTGAGCCATAAACTTCAGACAAATATCTGTTTCTATAAGTCCTATCGATATTCTATAATATAGTGCAGTCTTGTAGACCAGTGTTAGTTATATAACTAGCAATGGCTTAATGTCTTGATCTGATGTACTCAGTCTGAAATGGCTTTTAGTCAGACATCCAGTTATACAGTGTAGTACTGGTTGAGAAGTAAGTCAAACCAATTGCCAGAGCATTGCACTCATGCCATTGACATTTAATTGTCGACAATTATAAACCCATTTTTGTCGGCCCTACCGATCAAAGACACTTATATTAAATAATTGGCTCATATCTTACCGCATTTTCAGTCTTCAATTGTCGCCATTTTTCACTTATCCTTGAATCTATTTCTTCCGTAATTAAAATTGATTGGAATTTTAACTTTTCAATCATTTGTGACACTCTAGCAAACAATGAGTAAAGCCTTCGACAGGTCTCAGACAGGAGTTGTTTGCAACTACTGATAGGTTGACTCCGATTCTGTTTGATTTGAGCTCATAATAGAGTCTATCGATTGCTAATCGCTATTCACTTATTTATGTGATTACAAGTGTTTTATTGATTTATTGTATAAATTAAGTCAATATATATAACGTTTACTTTCATTAATAGCTAACAATTAATGGCCGAAGTAGTCTGAAGAAGAAAAAAGACAAATCGAAAAAAGATGACACATCCATATCGTCGATAATAAGTTCGGTTTCGTCGGGTTCTTCGTCTTCAGTGTCGGTGCAATTGAAATGTAATAATAAGTCAAACGAAAGCAAAAGCTCTAAATTGAGTGCAAATAAACATTTAAAGAATGGATCGAAAGATATGAAGAATTTAAACAATAAATCTGAGACTAAAAATAAAGTCGACTCCAAAGTTACAAAATGTTCTAAAAAAGCAAAACAACCCGAAAATAATGGCAATAATAATAACAACAATAAGAATAAAAATGTAGACAATAGTGGAAAAGATGAACAAAAGACCAATAATGTCATCAATTCAGTGATTTCGTCAAAAAGCCAGTCATTGGAGTCGTCGACTGTTTTAACAGTTAATAAAAAGACATCAATCAGTGAACACAAACCAGAAGTTTCTATTAATAAAGTAAGTTATGTCACAATTCTGTTTCAATGCTTGATTTGTTGCCATTGCTATTCACTGACTGAGCTCTGCATATGTCAGTCGCCAACCCATAAGTGCTCTTAAAAACAATATTTCTCTTTCAATTATATACACTTTGCGTTCACTTTTCTAAATATATACTCAAAATCTATTACTTAATCCGATTATAGATTTTTTATTCATTAATGTTTCTGAAAAATGTCAGTTTAACTCAAATTCAACACAAATATGTTTTTATATGAATTTCATCGAAAACATTAAATTATAGTTTTTTTTCGAATTATAAAAAGTATTAAAAAATTGATTGCATTAAAATTCAAATGAGTTTGCAAATTGAACTAGATTAGTCGCTTCTCCTATAAATAACCGGTAAATTATTAACTGATTTCGTCTATGAATGCCTTAAAGGGCTTAACATTTATAATATATAATAAGCAATGACTTAATTCTAAGCCTTTGTTATTAATTTGTGCGCTAATTATGTATATGGTCTATTTGCCACTATCATAATCTTGTATAATTGATTCTTAAAAAGAGTTATGTTTTGTCTCTTATTTGTTAGTTTTGGTGAAAGTTGTAAATCCTGACAGTCTTTGTAATCAATTTATCGATTGTCAAGACTTTGTTGGCAGAGATGTTCCTTTATTATAGGCGTCCAATCAAACCGATTGACTGCACAGATGTATATTCTCTGTTCAAATATCTTTATAGCAGTTTATCTTTATTTATGATAAACTGAACATTAATTTAAGAATCTCTCACTTAATTAGCGCTCAAATGTTTGAAATATCTAATTGACTGACTTTTCAGTGCTTTGCTTTTCGGTCACATTAGTCTGAATTATCTCATTATTGGTGTTAAGTATATTCAGATTATCTGCTGCTTTTAAAATTGCTTTTCTTGAAAATTATCAGAAAAATGAATGAGCCAAAATTATATTAATAAGCGAAAAACGCATTTCTCATTCAGTGAACAGTGATTTCATTTTAATTGAATTCAATTGCTTCAGAATTGATAACCACATTGAAAAACAAGTTAGTCGTCGGACGTGATTTCCAAATCATTTTTCTTATCATTTGTATTCAATTTCTCTCTTCTCAGGTCAGACATACTTAAAATTAGAAACTTTTATAATTGACTGTGCTAGCTGTATATTTAATCAATTATTTTTCAAGTAATTGTTCTAACAGTTATGTTCTTTTTACAACAATTTGTTTAACTAGAAAAATATTTATACAAATTTATTTGCATGAAAATATATTCCTCTTTTTCCGATTATTATCTAGAATTTTATTTAAACCAATTCTTCATAAAATTAGATTCTATTTTCAATATTAAATGAATATGTTTTGGTCGTAATCTTAAATGTTGTGACAGACCTTTATTTTATTAGCCTTTTATGTCCAATATCAAGGAGAATTTTGATTCTAGGGAGTATTCTAAAATATTAACCATCCATTGGCATTTCTTATTTATGCTTAAAATGTGCTTAATAATTATGCTGGTTGATAAAGTTTGTCACCAAACTGTATGCTATTTTATATGTCTTTAGTTTCTTCAAAATAGCTCTAGCTGCTTTACTTAAAGAGTTTAAACCGATTGTTCTCCAGACCCTTACCCACCCTCCCTTTCAATCACTTTTTTGTAAGAATAGTTAAAAATTGTTAAAAAAGGAGATTTAATTTTAAAATGTCACTTATACTGTAGATTTGCTGTCGATAACCTTGTTTACTTATTTATTTGATAACTTTTTAAAGAGTCAACATTGTCTATGGACATAAGCTAGGTATGTCGAGACTATTAAACCAATTAACCAAAAAGTTCAATAAAATTGTTGGAAAAGATACTAATCTCTGAAAAAAAATCTAAAAAATGATTCCGCCTAAATTTTGGTAAAATGTACTTACCACTGATTTGAGGGATAATGTGAACAGCACTTGAGTTTGGTTATTAACAATCAATGCTCATCAATAATATCGAGTGATTTATTTATCTTTAATTACTAGCAATTGTATTGAGAGTCAAATTGATAGTTTGGTGAACATCCAGTTATTAACAAATTATTAAACAATTTGTGATGCAAAGCATGAAATTAAAAATTAAACCAATGATTTATGAGCGGGAAAAAAATCTTTTTTAGTCTCAATTGTTTGGCGAGCGGTCAAAGTTTGAACGTTAATTCTGATTAGAGCCCAACAATGGGTTGAGTTTGGTTTTTAAATACTGAATCGAAAACGAGATTAAGATTTGAATTGATTTTTGGTGAGTAACTATAAATAAGACAATTTCTAGGAGTATTCAAAACATTTATATTTAGTAAATTTTAAAGAATTTAAGATAAAGAGTAGAAAATAAAACCTAAATATTTATCCGAAAAGTATAAGGAATTTTTGAAAACTAGTTGAAAAAAGTGTTTGTTAATTTTAACTGATAGACGCCATAATTTGTGTGAAAATTCCTCAAACTATCTTTTAGTTTTTAATAGACATTTGTTTAATAAATTTTCTGAAGTTTTTTATTTATTGAAATCTGTTTCCGAGTTGAGTTACTATATTAATTGAAACCCCGCCTGACTAATCAATTGTAAATATTTGCGCTCCCTCAATCAGTATCTTTTTGATATTGCCCTGATCAGGGAAGGCCAAGTTACCAGGGGGTATATTTCCAAAATTTGACGATTTTTAGGGTAAGTGTTCGGTCGAACTCTAAAAAACCGAAATATTTTCTCAAATATCGTCGATTCGGAAAATTCTTCGGGGTTTACCAATTTTGGTAAAAAAGGGAAAAATATCGCCTTGCTTTTCTCAACGGAATCTAAAAAATTAGGTAGGTTAGCTGAAACCAAAAATTAGATATAAGAATTATGCTTATCATTGCCATGCTGCAAAGCACCAACCTGTAAATTATTTTTGAGCATCAAAAGCCTACTTATAAACCTAAACGTTTGTATATTATTTCCAAAATATATAGAATACAAAAATTAAATTCTATCAGGATTCTGATATTTTGCCTGTAATCTTTTGAATTTGATAGATATTAGGAATTTCATTAAATTTATATTTATTCTGGAAATTATTGTGGCAAATATATTCTTTAAGAGTTTTTTATTTTTATTTAAATTTTTCTAAAAAACTTGTTTTTCTCATTTAATCGGAACATTTGAAGCATGACATGACTTATTGCTTATATGATTTTTGAAGCTTTTAAAATCATCTTACAAATAATTAAAGCGTTAAGTAGTAAAGCCTAAGGTACTGGCGGTCACCACTCTATTGTTTTTATTCAGTTATCTATTTGAACGTAATTTTATAATTCTATTCCTCAGAGAAAATTATTTTCTGATTTGCATTGCGAACCTTTAGCAAGCTAAATGCTGATATTATTATTAAGCTAAATAGTTCAGAAATGCTATAATTTTATCTTGATATTGTACATTTTGCTGATCAAAAAGGGAGATTTTTTATTCGTATACAAACTAAAAGTTATTCTTCGCTCTATTCATAGTCGAGTCACTCAAAGCACTGAACAAAATATCAATAAAAATAGTATGAAAATTGAAAAATCAATACTCTTTTAGAAAAAGGTTTGCTTTCAATGCGCTGTAAAAGGATTTTATGCAAAGAAAATTGAAAAATGTATTATTCATTTAGAAGTCATTTGAATTCATTTATATTCATTTTGAAAGTATATTAAAGAAAAAAAAACGAAATATTTAAGATTCAAAAATGGTTCTTCACTTCGATTAGTGATTTGTTTTATTATTATTTTTATCAAATTATTAATTATAATTTGGGTAAATATTTATCTATTTTCTAAGTAAATTATTCTCCCATTTGAAACATTGACATCTCAATTGACTCATTGATATTTGATAATAAATTCATTTAATTATATTACTTAAAATGTAATATCGATTTTTCTATTGAAAGTAAATCAATATTTAATTCAATCTGTGCTTAACTATTGAGAAGAAGAGAAATCAAAAGTAGTTTTCAATAAGATTTTCAAAGAATTTGACTCAATTTGCCAAATGATTAGTATTTTAGTTTAAAAAGAATAAAAGTTGATTTGAATGACTACAAGCATTGAATTCTTTTTTCCGCAAAACAAGATTTTGTTATCAAATCTTTACAATAATTTTCGAGTTTTTTTAGGGAAAGCAATTCAAGTGAATAGTATTTTATTTTGTTATGTTGTGTTCCTATGACAACAAACAGCGCATTTCTGCATCACTTTTCTTCTCCATATTAAAGAAAAGAAAACCAGAGTTTGGCTACAAATGGAGCGCAAGTGATGGATGAGGAGCGGACGGAAAACGAAATTATTGATGGTTTTCCTTCATAAATACTTTTAGGTCTACTGCTTGCCATCACATTCTTATGCTTCCAGTGATCGCTATATATAACACATTATAAGGTTGTAAAGCATTGCGACAAACGACTCACTTTTGGAGCACATATTACATAAAAAAAATGGTTTAGTTTAGTCTCGAATGAGGAGCTCATTGACAAATCGATGCCATTTGTGATCAAATATCTAACGATCAAAATAAAGACATTGTATTGTCTCTGTTATAATCACTGCGATTCATGTCATCGATGATTGTTCTCAGGAATTCCTCCGGTAAAACAACTGTCAATTGCATAATAACTGACGCATAAATGACTCGATTATCGTTTTGCAAAACAAAACCAAATCAATTCTTCTTTCAGACATTGCATTTCAAATACTATTTCTTTATTAAGTTTTATTCCGTTTCTATGTTTTCACAAATCGTTTTTCCAATATTTATATTTATTTATAAAATGAAATCAATTGAAGAGAGAAGAGAGGAGAGAGAGAGAGAGAGAGAGAGAGAGAGAGAGAGAG
>JAQIWP010002446.1:0-10964 GCA_034695525.1 Euzetes globulus
CAACTCATTAATGACAGGGAAATGATGGTTAGAATGGCTGCAATCGAGTCCATGATTGAGTTGATTCCGAGATTAGATCAACATTTTACTAAAGAAAGTCTTTTGCGGCAAATGATTGTTTTCGGGTCTGCTTTGCAAACGAATGATAGGTGTCTTCAATGTCTTCAAAGTTTTAGTAAATTGAATGATCCGCGTGTAGTGACTCAGGCAGTGATGGGGTCTGGCATTGGCTGTATGGGTATGTGCGTGACGTCCCACCAACTCTGAAATCAGCCACGCAGTCTGGAATTTTTGAGAGCTATGCCAGTGCTATTCAGGTGCTGTTCAGGTGCTGATCGTCAATATCGTGTAGTTAGCTATGCGGCCCTATAATAGGCTGTGCTTTTCAAAGCAGAACTTGTAGTGTTGTCTATAAAGCATTATCTAAATATTATCTTCTCTTTTGCCTGTTTTGTGGCTGTGCCCCATGTTATTGCAGCCGACATGCTCTTTACGGGCAGGTCCTTCACCAGAGTCTTCTCACTCAACCTCCTGGTCCTTATTATGCATTTGTGTAGTGCTTCACAACAATGGACTGAAACGGGTGTTGAGGACCACAACCAAAACTCTGGCAGAGAATCGCAAGTCGAGGATAGTTTGCTGCCAGCAATGAAGGCCAGAAGAGCAACAAAAGAACGCTCAGACCAGTACTCAGACCAGTACTCAGACCAGTTCCTCAAAGCGTTTGAATCACGACTTTTTCGTCTGTTTGGCCTCAAATCACGACCGAAACCCAAAAAATCTTATAAAATACCAGACTATATGATACAACTCTATCAACAACAACAACAACTTAACCGACAAACCAGTGATAACTATTTTTATGACACTGACCAACTAGAAGAAGAAGAAGAGTTGACCACTGATGACACCACTGATAACCACAAGAGATCCGCAACGAAACCTGTGGATCGAAGCCATTATAATAAAAGATTTAGTTTAAGTGGAAACGCAAACACTATTATAAGTTATAAACAGCATTATGAAGGTATGCCCCCAAACACACACCTGAGCCCTCACTCAGCCCTCACTCACACTCTGCTAATGCCTTCTTTGCTTTATTCAAATGTCTGACAAAATCTTCATTTTTACTTCACTTTGTCTTTAATGGTCTGAAAATCATTTTTAGTTTTCAGCTTTTATTTGATTTTTATTCAATTAATTTCTTTGACTGAAAAAAATGAAATCAAATTAAATGAAAGAAAGCAATGAATTGGTAATCAGAATAAGAACTTATTGCGAACCTCTCCCGTCAATAATGATATGAGTCGAGCAGATATTTTCTTATTTTTGCCACAAACCAATGTCTCTCGAAATCGACTAATGAAAAGTGATTAAAGTCGTCCTCTTCTTCTTCAACCAAAAAATTGTTATTTTTTAGTTTTTTTTAAAGATCCTTAATCTGTAGTGTATTTATATGTTGTTCGGAATATATTAAACTTAGAATATTTTTCATTAAATTCATACATCAGATTAGTTTAGCTTCAGAACAGGGTTAGCCAAGGAGGTCAGACCAAAATCCCCTAGCCTCTCGCTGAGCCCGTTTGAAAATTTTTCAGTAATGGCCTCCAAAAATCGGCCATTTTGCCATTTATTTTAAGCAATTTTGCTTTGAAATGTTCTTTTGAATGTCCTAATTATGGCCTAATTAATGCCGGAAATAAGCTTATTTAAGAATAAAACGCCAGCTTCCGGCCGCCATTTCCGTCCTCCATGTTTTCGAAAACTCCCTCTTGACCTCCCTAGAAAATTGTTAAAATTTGGTAAAAACATGGCTTAACCCCCTCCCCCCCTAAAGTTGGCTAACCTTGGTTCAAAACTGATATTCTAATCAAATTAAGTTCAATATTAAGCCATTTATTAAAAACATTTGGAATAGTTTTAAGATTTGGAAATTATTGAATATTTTCAGTTCAGATTCAAAATAATTGCTCACAAATTAAAATAAATTTTTTCAGTTCAATAGAAAGACAAGATTTTTGCGAAAATTAGTGTTTGAATGCATTGAAGGCTCGTTTTTCTTGATTAACTCAAATCTATTTGATATGAAATGTATATTTAAAATTAATTTGAGATTTGTTTCCCTCAGCCGGTGATGTGTCCAATAGTTTGTACGACAATTCAAATAGTGTGAGATTACTCTTCAATATATCGGTACCGACTGACGAACAGTTGAGAGGCGCAGAACTGCGTCTCTACAGACAGTCAATACTAAAAGACTTTAAATTAAAACAAGTTAAAAGTTCCTCAAAAAATAAAAGGCCGGCCACTGGCCAACAAAAGCAGAAAGCTCAATCTGATGCTGAGCCTGCCAAACAGAAGCAGCCAGGTACTCCCCACAAATGGTTGGTTAGAGTACACATCTATGACATACTTGAGCTGCCAAATGATAAGACTTTGGATCAGATTATTCTGAGGCCTATCGACACATCTGTGCTGGACGTGAGGCGCACTGAGTGGACCAGTTTTGATGTCTACCCAGCAGTGCAGAGATGGACTAATAATCCCAACGCTAACTACGGATTATATGTGACAATAACTAATTTTAATGGCTCTGAATTGGTGTCCGACCGGCACAGAGAACACGTGCGCTTAAAGCCAGTCAGGAATTTTGGGTCTGAGGAAGCACCTGTACTGTCCTCATCACCTGTTCTCCACTCTAATTCTGACAAATCTTTTAATACAAAAGATGCGAACAGTGCTAACAGTGTTGACTCCGACACCTCTGGTCTTCCAGCAAAGTGTCGAACATCTTCTGATACTTCAGGCAGTGATAAGTCGACTGCAAACCAATGCAAAACACATACGGCTGACAATCGAGACCAAAATGACTATTGGGCTCAAACACAGCCCCTGTTATTGACTTATTCGGATACTATTGAAGGCAATAGTGCTGAGCATTCATCAAAAATTATAAACAGACATAAGAGGCAAACCTCTCGCAAAAGGCATAGAGGGAAAGGCCGTAAAGAAAACTGTCGACGACATTCCCTTTATGTGGACTTCAGTGACGTCGGTTGGAACGACTGGATCGTCGCACCGCCCGGTTATCAGGCCTACTATTGCAGTGGCGAATGTCCGTTCCCACTGTCAGACCACTTGAACTCAACAAATCACGCAATAGTGCAAACTCTGGTCAATTCAGTGAACCCGTCAGCTGTGCCCAAAGCCTGTTGCATACCTACAGAGTTGTCACCCATTTCTATGTTATATGTGGACGAATATGATAAAGTTGTGCTCAAAAACTACCAGGATATGGTTGTGGAAGGATGTGGCTGTCGTTAGTACTGCACAGTCAGCCACTTAGCTCTCAATGCCTACCTGTGCTGACTGAGCGATAGTGCAATGCCGACTAATGTGCTCTATAATGTGCTGCTGTCCTTTTGCTAACTATGATATGTGCGCCGGCATTCGGTTCGGCTATGGCTATGGCTGTCAATGTCTGTGTGTGAGTGAGTGCTCTCATATGAGTGCTCTGACTATCACTGAGAGAAGAAAAGAGAAAATTGATAGTTAAGGCAAATTAGTGGCTGCCTCTGGAATGTTTGTTTTATGAGCGCTTTTCGGCATCCGCTTTCTCTCCAGTTCTCTCTCTCTCTCTCTCTCTCTCTCCCCCCCTCTCCCTCTCTCTCCCCCTCTCCCTCTCTCTCTCTCTCCCTCGCTCTCGCTCTCTCTCTCTCTCTCACACACATACACACAATTGTGTTGTCTCTCACACAAATGCAAGCTAAATTACTGGAGAAATAACCGAAAAAAATACTTCAAAGCTTTTCACGAAAATAGAAGAAATGAGTACTCAATTGAATGCCTCTATTATTAAGGCATTCCATTCACTAAAAACGCAAACATTTATATAGAACTTGAGTGGAAAACAGAGCCACTCCAAGTCCAGTTCATACACACAGTCAAAGAAATAGAGGCAACAAATACTGCGCTTTCCTTTACTTCAATTTTTACAATTTAAAGAAGTGAAGCAATAGAAAGAAGTTCTGCTTTTCAAAGAAATTTCTGGTAAAAAGGTCTCTCTCTCTCTCTCTCTCTCTCAATGTTTAAGTCCTTGACTTTTTGATCATTATTTTGATCGCAAAATAATTTATTACATGAATTAATGAAAGATTTGATCGTTTATTACGCGGCGGAGAAAATATTTTTCAACAAAAAAAGTATTGAGTTGTGAGCACTGCTATAACACCTGGAATTGTGGCATATTTTAGCCCTTCAATGCCAAACGTTTTTACGCCAAATGACAGAAAAGAAAAAACATTTTAGAATTAAATAGAATATATAATTCTGAGCCAATGAGGCGGTGCTTACATTTTATAAATTATTAATACCTTTATTACTATTGCAAACATTTATTGGAATTTTTAAAATTCTGTAGTCAACAGAATATATGATTTTATAAAATCCAATCAATTCTCAATTAAATCAATCACTTGTCTCACAATTATTATCTTCTTATCTTATTCTTTAGATCATAGTTTGCTCTCATTTCTAAAGCCATAAAATTTCAATTGAGTTTAAGGCAAAAACAGTTCATCCAAACAAAAGTTACGAAACAAAATTAATTCTTAAGAAAAAGTTATGGAAAAAGTTGAGAGTCAGACCTCATCGCTCTTTTGGTTTGAATAAAACCAAGTTTCAAGTCCTAGACTTTCACAATTCGATGTTCTCAAACCAATCAGTTATTTTCATCTAGCTCTTGAAAACTTTCCTTTTAACTCAACTAAAATTGTGCCTGTTCTAATCAGACAAACACTTATGGTGTGCACTTTAAATGGCCATAAATGTTGACCACTATTATTATGAAAACACTAAAAAAATTTATTTTTCCCGATAATAAGAAATGCAATCGGAAACAACAGATTATAAGACTTGCTTTTTGGTTAAAAATTCAAAGCATTTTAAGTGGTATTTGAGGTGAGGGCCAGTCATTCGGTTCGTGTATGTCTTATACTGAGTTTCACTGATTAGTATCACGAGAGAGAGAGAGAGAGAGAGAGAGAGAGAGAGAGAGAGAGAGAGAGAGAGAGGACATCAAACACTCTTTTGGCCACTCATTGCTTCAAACATTTGACAACACAATAGAGAACAGAAGAGTCAGTCGAAGGAATTTTTCGATGGAATTTCGTACAAACTTTTCTTTTCTGTTCTCATTCTTTAGATGTTATCTATATTTTTAAGACTGAATACTATTTCAAATATCAGTGAATCGTTGAACGCAATCATTCAACGCATTTCATATCACAGCCAACACACAGAGAAAGAGAGAGCTTAGGAGAGGGAGACCTAACATTCAAATATTATTATAAGAGAGAGAAACGGCTGAGAGAAAAGTGAAGTGTGTTTTGAAGCCAAGCAGTCTATTGAATAGAAAAATAAACAAATTGTCGAAATGTAAAAAACTTTTCATTCAAATATAAAAACTGTTTTATTGAGTGTTTGACCAAATTTGGCGTCACTTCACACACAAACAAATGAGTGCTAAAAACTGACGAAAAACTCTATCCATTTGTAAATTTTATTCTCAAAATGTATTTTTATTTAAGAAAAATCAAGAATTTTGATCAAATAATGAATTATAGTTTTGTGAATAAATAATTTAAATTTAAAATAAAGATAGAAATGATTAATAAAATTCATTATAAACTATAAATACATTAAATTTAATAGAAAGCGATTGAGAAATAGTTTTGCTTTGAATATTGATTTATATGGAAATCGCAATAATTGTGTATAACTTTTAACTTAAAATCTTTAATATTCTTCTAATTTTATATAACGTCTGATCACAAAAAATATTATATAATATTAATTATTATTATTATTATTATCAAACGATAACTTTAATCTTATTATTGTAATTATGGTCCCAATAAATTAAAAAGAATTCTTATTTTAACTAAAACTGTGAAAAACAATTTTTTTTAATTTTATATTTCTTGGCCTAACTTTGATAGTTGGGACAGGAATTGGTTGGCATTCATTAAATCAGTCGTTCCGTAAAGTATTCGTTTTGGCGATGATTTAGATTTGTTCTAAAGATTAGACCGAAATAGAAAAGATTAAAATTAAAATTGAAGACCAAAGACAGAGAGACAGACACCAGACTTACTTTACAATAGTCTATGAGATTCTGATATTCGATATAATTTCCTCCGCCGACAACAAACACAATGGCCTAACATTTCGATAACAAGAAAAGTTTTAGCGAAATCCGATATCAAGTTCTTTTTGAAAAGGTATAAAAACTATTAGCGATTCTAATATTATATTACATGAGTTTTATGTTAAGTATATTTTATTATTAGTGAAGATCGCATTAAAACACACAAAAAAAACTTGAAGATAGAACTCAAGGCAAACATTGGTTTAAAATTTCAAACCAATAGAAAAATGCAATTTTCGTCTAAATATAAAATTCATTAAAATTTTCGTCAAATAAGTGATTATTTCAAAAAATAAAATTTGTTGTTTTGATGATAAGTCGCTGAAAAACATTTTTTGTCCAAATATTTTTCTTCAAAAACACGTCAATAAATGATTAAAAAATACATTTCTCTCAACAGTTATAACTCATAACTCGATAAAAATAAAAGTTAAATAAATATTAAATTTGAATTTTAAAAATCATATGAAATTCAAAACTGCAATAAAAATTATTTGAACGAAACGACAGCCAAATCAATAAAAATTCCTCAAACTTATTGAATAAATACATCCTTTGAATGGGAATCCAAGTTCATAGTCTAGCGAAAAATAATCTCAACTATTTATATTTGTTCACGGTTATGGCTAAAACAAACAAGCAATTGCCGAACAGAATTATAATGATTGCCATTTTCCGATTATTTGAATGACGCCGGTGTTAGACAAGTATATTATGTTTGAACTGAATTTATCTATTAATAAATTTAATAATTATTGTGAAATGCATTCATTCAGAGCTAAAATAATAAAAGATTCGATTTCTGTGATATCGAAAACACTATTGTTTTACTTGAAATCAGATATTAATTTCAAATAAGTCTTATCTCAACTATTTTTATGAATATCTTAATTATTGATATGAAATAAAGTCTAAAATTGAATAAAAAGCACACGAATCGACTCACGTCTTGAAATGGTGTCCGGTTTCGGTTAGAAACAGAGTCCACTACTTTAAGCAGTTTTGGATCGAAATATCGGTATTCTTCTGATTCTGGAACTGATTTCATTTCCATAAGAGCGTCAACTATTCGAGTGATGGGCAGAGTATGCTTTTTAACCACTAAATTCTTGACCCCTTCCATAACAAATTGGGAGCCCTGAGACATGAGCTTGGAAAACATACTAACAGTTTTGGTGCCGCCACCCGAATGGAACACATACTGACTGTCCGAAAGGGATAGTTTACTCAGTTTTTTCCATCGCTTAATATATTGATAAGGATTGAGATCACAGCCGACAACTTGCAGTTCGTTCATATATTGCGTCAATTCTGTGTCACTCAGAGCAGGCGAACCGCACAGGTATTGAATGAGGAAAAGTCGCAACTTATCTGATGCGAGGCCGGCGTTCGGATCAATGATGAGCTCGAGGGGCGACTTATCTAATACTGCTTTCGACATTATTTTCTCCTCGATTTCGAAATATATGTCGAGTTTTCGAGTTTTGATGTTATCCAACACCGATGTGGCGATCGTTGTGTGCAAATCAATCAGACGTTTCTTCTCCAACAACTCCGGCAGAGAACTGACGGCTGACGTCAGTTTTGCCGTATTGTCCGACAACAGAGAGATGGCCTCATCGGCAATATTGCCCTCTAAACCCATTTCACTCTTTAGGCGCTTCACCTCTTCTTCTGAGGAGCGATACGCTTCCAATTCTTCCTGTACCGCTTCTGCCACCTGTGGAAACGGATTGCCCTTATTTTGTTCCCAAAACTTGTCCGATGGGTTTAAATCATAGATTTTGACATTTGATTTGTTTGCTTTGGAGGGCGAAGACTTGTCAGACTCGTCAATGCGCACCTGATTCAACTTGAGGTCTAGCACGTCATGTGCCAATGCCTGGTATGTCCAGGTGTGGTGAAGTGGAGTGGCCATATCCATATTCCTGTCTAAAATTACAAGAAGAGGTCGATGGAAAGTAAGTGCGACGTTAGTTCCAAACAGATCTCCGCCATTAAACAGACTATTGCGGGCATCCCTCAGGTTTTCCCGAATTTTTTTGTCTAACTTTTCGGCGACCATTTCTGCGGCATTGCCTTTTGGTGAACGTATGATAGGAACGACACCCATTGTGACGAACACTGAGAACAAACTGTCGACTATACTGTCGATAACTAATTCCATGTCTGTGTCCTTAACATCGCTTCTATTGATTGCATAATAAGATATAAGTTCTTTGTCCTGTTGTTTCAGAACAAACATATCGTCTTCAAGAGATATGAAGTTCAAGTACTGATCATAAACTTTAGTCACAGAATGGGAACAATTGGCCTGAAGTGCAGCTGAGGCCAAGTCTTCCAACTTCTGTCTGGAGACGGGACTAATGAAGTTTAGGTAATAGTGATCGTAGAGTTGGTTTCGGAAGTCCTGACAGATCCTCATTATGTTCTCATCTGTTGGTAAAAGGAAATAGACTGCCGGCACGTCAGGGATGGGGTCCCTATCACTGTGTAATTGCCTATAAATAAGCCATTGATTAGAAACCAGAACATTTAGTCAATCATCTAAAGTGGAATACATGTGAAGGGTAATTCCCAATTCGCGCAACTCCTTCACCGAAAGCAGTGGTGAAACGATGTCTTGACCGCATCGGTCGTAAATGAATACTTTCCAAACGGGTTCAGTATTTGAAGATTTACTGAGCGGTGAATTCAAATTCAGAATTGTTTTCATCGCATCTGAAAAATGAAACAAATTATGGATTGGATATCAGAGTCGGTCTTAAGAACCGGTCAATTATTGGACTGAAATCAATATAAAAGGCAATCAGTTCTCACTTTTCTGTCGGTCACGGATTGAAAAATTTGTGGACATCTTTGTGATAATATCTAAAATCCTATCAATTAATAGATTTAATTGAATGAATCAAATTGAAAGTCAATTATAACGTGGAAGTAATCCAAAGATAAACAAAAACATTGTCATTAAAAATGAGTCACAAAAGCAGTTCAGAAATAACGCAACGATTAAAGGATTCCCTGTTTTTTAAACTCCGATCAAAATCAACGAAATATTGTGTCAAATATTTGTCGTTTTTACTGAACAAAGCGTTTTCTGACATTTGCATCAAAAGTCGAAATAACTTTAAATTTGGGTCAAAATTGTTATCAATTTGAAGCGATTTTGAAATAATCTATAGATTTAATTGTCGTCGCATTCGAGTACTTGTCTCCCGAATCTGCGATGAGTGACAGTCATCCGAAGTCGTCGTCCACTTCTCCGTCGACTGAGCCGTCTTTGGGAGAAGTGAATCACATTTCGGTTCTGTCGGACAATTTGAGTGGTCTTTATCTGAACGAGACGTTTAGTGACATCACTCTGGTAGTGGACGGCCACCGAATGCCCGCACACAGAGTCCTGTTGGCCGCCAGAAGCGATTACTTCAGAGCTCTACTCTATGGAGGAATGAAAGAATCCCAGGAAAAAGACATTCAGATCAAAGTTTCATCTCTTCAGGCCTTCAAATATCTTCTCAAATATTTATATTGTGGTCACATTCAACTCAAGAGTTTCAAAGAAGAAGCAATTATGGAGATATTCTGTTTATCCCACGAATATGGGTTTCTCGAATTAGAAAACGCCATTTCCGACTATCTTAAGAATGTATTGTCCATCAGAAACGTATGCGTCATATACGACACGGCAAACCTCTTCCAATTGTCACAATTAGTAGACGTTTGCCGTACTTTTATCGACAGACAGGCCCAAGAAGTGATCCGCAGTGAGTCCTTCTATGGTCTGTCAGTCTCTACTCTTAAAGAGATGATAAGTAGAGATTCATTCTGTGCGCCCGAAATAGACATTTTTCGCGCCGTCTGTGAGTGGACTCAACGCAATTCAAGTCAATATCCAGAACTTGTCAAAGAAATAATGTCTTGCATTCGATTGCCATTGATTTCAACAAACGATTTGCTGTCAATCGTTCGCAACTCTGGTTTAGTCGACCCGAACGACATCCTGGACGCCATTCAGGCTAAAAGTCAGTCACGCGATACTGAACTCAACTACAGGGGATGTCTTATGCCTGAGCAGAACGTTGCCAGCACTCGATTTAACGCACAAGTATTGCACGGTGAGAATCGCAGCGCCCTTTTAGATGGGGATAATCTAAACTATGATATGGAGCGCGGATTCACCCGACACCACATCGATGACAGTTCCGGTCAGGGAATACTCATTGCTTTGGGAATGCAATGCATTACAAATCACATCCGAGTTCTCTTATGGGACAAAGATATGAGGGCCTACTCTTACTATATTGAAGTGTCTATGGATATGAAAGATTGGGTCAGAGTGATAGACCACACGCAATATCTGTGCCGTTCCTGGCAATACCTCTACTTCCCCGCCCGAGTGGCCAAATATATTCGATTAGTCGGTACACACAACAGTCTGAACCGTGTCTTTCATGTCGTGTCCTTCGAGTGTATGTTTACTAATAAGAAATTCGAAGTCGACAAAGGATTACTCGGTATAACCTGTAACTCATCCCTCAATTATTATCACTTCTTATTGATTTGTTACCTCCAGTTCCGAGTTATAACGTGGCTTCGATCAGGAACAGTGCTCTCGTCATCGAAGGGGTCAGTCGTACCAGAAATGCACTCATAAATGGTTTGTTTATCAGCTTTTATTCGATTTTTATTCAATTAATTTCTTTGACTGAAAAAAATGAAATCAAATTAAATGAAAGAAAGCAATGAATTGGTAATC
>JAQIWP010002447.1:0-10963 GCA_034695525.1 Euzetes globulus
ATAGAATTTTATAGCAGTCCCACAAATAGTCCAATCTTAGGGAAGTCCTTTCAAACACGGTTTTGGGAGCTAGACGGCGAAAGCATGCAATTTTTGATGACTTGGAGAGATATCTACATAGTATTTGACCAGGGGTAGCCAAGGTCCAAGACCTCAGGGGAGGGTGAAATGGTGGCTTTTTTCTCAAACCTCAGGGGGGGGGGGGGTATAAAATGAGGGTATTTTCCAAAATGGCAACCGGAAGCATTTTCTTCCTTATTCCTGCCTAAATCCAGTTAAATTAAGGTTGTTAAGGGTTGCTTATTGTGGGGTAGGATCCAAGAGAAACAGGAAAACTTTTGGCTCTTCTCCCTCTTGAGCATCACTGGTTTGATAACATTAGTGCATTTGAATGACTACTTGAATTAAAATTAGATTTATCTCAATTGAAACTAGAATATTCTGGAAATTATAGATTAGGTAATATTTTGAGTTCAATTTTGCTGATTTAAAGAGAAAAAAATTAATTATTTTCAAATGGCGAGCCCTTTATCTCTGATATCATTAATTAAACTGAAATGTATTCAAATGTCTTCATTCTTATGTTGAACTCATTTTATTTTTGTCATAATTTCATTGAAAGGGCGCTTAGAATACGTCAAATAACATTAGATTATTGTATTGTTTGCCAGTCTTTGTTTTTGGGAAACTCAATGGTCTTATTGTCCATTATTTTCTATATTTAGTTCAAACTTCATCGTTATCTAAAGGAAGACCAGTAATAATGATATTATTTCATAGTTTATTATTCATTGCATTAGAAGAATAAGTTTATCCGTCGATGATTATACCCAGTATTATATAAGAAGAAATCATTGGATCAGATGTGAAACAATGGCATTCGTTGCACCCAATGAATGCTATTGTGAGTCAATTGATTGCATAAGATGTCATTTACAGAATAAGATTTATTTCACCTTAATTTCTCACAAATAACTAATTCCTAATCGCAAAACTAAATAACAGACAAATGAATAAAAATTTATGTTAAATATAATACTTTATTTTATAACAAATAGTTAATAGTCTCCGACTCTATTTCCACAAAAATCACAGCAAATCTTTAATCTAAGACTTAATTGGTTGGAAACTACTGTTAGACAACAGCTTTCATTTGATTTTACTCTTTATCGCCTAAATTTTAATCTAATACGAGTTGCATTGTTTTTAGTCGCAAATTATTGTCTCAAGTTACTCTAGGGTATTCAAAATATTTCTTGAACCATCTTTTAAAGATACAATTGTTATTTGTTGATATGATAAACTATTTTGCCACCATTTCAATCAAACGGAAGGATAAGATAATAGATTAAATTGTAGGAAATGATAGTTTATCTCAATATTAGACATAATTTGGATTTTCTTTAGAGCAGACGAATAGACTCTTGAAAGTCTTTGTTACAGACGACACGTTCTTCAATTCAATTATGTTTAAGTAATTCAGTCAATCGATGGCAAATTTTATATATTTATCGCTATTTTTAGGACAAAAAATACATTCAGTTCATTGAAACGTAAAAATAGAGTGTTTTTCACTAAACCTTTTCCGATGCCAACAAACAAAATGTTTGGCCAAAAAAATATTTCAGACGTGTTTCCAATAAAATACAAAACCAAAGAATTATAGCAATATTTCAATCAGAAAAAATATATTTCATTGAAATCATTGATCAAAAGCAAATAAAAAGTTTACTGAACTCAACCTATAATTACATTTGTCATTAATATATATAATACTCGTACTTATTGTATAAGATTTGTAATAAATAGAATGGCTTCGATCAAATCAGTTGCCATTTATTACGGAAATTCCAATTCATTATAATTATCAGTTATTAACATCAGATTCCATTTTAATAGTTGTCTGTATTCTGCTTTCATGCAATTATTGATTTGCAATAAGTTTTTCATTTGTTATTCATCCCAAACGCAAATTTGTTTCATTCAATGTTCAAATATGAGAATTTCAGGTCATCTTCTAATTTTCTATTTAAACCAATTTTAAATTTCTCTTGTTATTTTAAAACTATAATCAAGTGAAAACATTACTCCTTCATAACATATTTTTGAACAGAATATGCATTTTTGAATCACAATCAGAATAGTATTCCTAATGATAGAGAACCAGAACAGAGACTGTGTCTGATTGTGGAGCAACTGATGGATGACATGCGCAGCCATTAGATCCTAAATTTTGAACCGAAAGTCAGTACAAAATATTAGGTCTTCTTTCGAATCGTTGGCTCTGAAAATGTGCCAAAAAAACAAAGTGGACTCTCATTGTCACCAGTTTTCCTCAGTTCTTAGTTTTTTGTCTTCAAAGCTCACTATTATTTTCATTGAAGCCTTCGATTGTTTTAAATGTCAAATATTTGACGAATTTCGACCTAAAAGTTTTGCTGACTTTGTTCTGGTTAAAATTTTCAACAAAATTTTCTTTTTTTAACATTTCTGAACTGAAAATGAATTTTTCAACGACTCAAACAAACGATACTTTTTTAATAAATGATTCAGATTTTGAGTTGACTGGTATTTTAGGTCCTGTCAGAGACCCGTTGACTACAGTTATACCGATGACAATAGTTTATGCATTGATTTTGTTGACGGGAGTCATCGGAAATGTGTGCACTTGTATTGTGATCGCGAATAACAAGTATATGCACACCGCCACCAATTACTATCTGTTCAGTTTGGCCGTCTCTGATCTACTTCTCCTTATTCTGGGACTTCCACAGGAGTTGTATCTGTTGTGGCAAAAGTATCCCTACATTTTTGGCGAAAGTGTTTGCATATTAAGGGGACTGACTTCAGAAACTTCGACAAATGCATCGATACTAACGATCACTGCTTTTACTGTTGAAAGATATGTAGCGATATGTCATCCATTGAAAGCACATACAATGTCCCAATTGCCCCGAGCCATCAAAACTATTTTGATCATCTGGGCTTTAGGCGCCATTTGTGCGATTCCAGTAGCATGGCAATTTGGAATCATTTATGTGGTGAGTCTTTAATAATTCAATTAATTCAGTAAAATGTTTCAATCAGTGTATTGTTGTATTTAAAGTTATATCCGAAGACCGAAAGCCAGATCCAAGATTCTGCCCAATGCACTGTCAAAAGAGTGTTCTTTGAGTATAGTTTTGAGACAACAACTTTGGTATTCTTTATAATACCAATAACTCTAATATCGGTCTTATATGTTCTGATTGGTGTACATCTTCATCGGAGTTCTCGTCAGATCAGAAGCGGATCAAAAGACATGTCGCCTTCAGAGCCAAACAGTGCAAGTGACTATCAACGGCACAACTCAACGTCAAGCGCTCAGCACCGACAGAATGCTTCCAGACGTTCAGTCATCAAAATGTTGGGTAAGTAAGGAAAGGCCAGACTTAATCCATATCTCCTTTTAAAGTATTTTATTTGAATTAATTGGTTCATACCTTCACATTGTGGTAAATATTAAATATATAATATTGGTATTTTTTAGGTATTAAATATATAATATTTACCACAATATTAAGTTAGCTTGTAAATTTAATTTTGTTTGAACTTAATATTTTACACTCGAATTAAATTCATCGAATTTGCTAATTGAAACAATAGAAAAAATGAAAGTTTACTAGTTCGTTTCACAATTATTAAGCTTTTATTAATAGAGTCTGTAAATGTTAATTATGACTCTGATAATAGATTGAGTCAAATATTCCTACGAAACAAATTCAATAAATATTTTTAATTAATTTTTTGCCGAATACTAAATGTGTTACAAAAGTGTAAGAAATAGTTGTGAATCGAATGAAAATAAATTAGATTTTGATTGCTTTGAGAGCATTTGCAAACACTTTTGATGGCATAACTCGCGAATAGAATTTTCATCAAATTTCGTTTCATTTCCATTCAGGACATAATTCAAATAAAAGAGCAGAAACTAAAACAAAGTGACAAAACAGGCATTTATTTTGTGATCCGATATTTTAGATGCTGAGCGATAGGCTCTAATGTCTCTCTTTTATTATTCAGTCTTATGTGGGCCCAAACGCATCAATTATTCTGCTCTTTATATCCATTCTTTTGCCAAAAATTTTATTATTAAAGCAAAGTCTTATCAAACTTAAACATTATGTCATATCTTATCGATTCCTCTATATTTTGTCGTAAATTTTTAAACAATCCAATCGACTAAAAAAGGATTTAATATTTTAGTGGATCAATCGCTAACCACAAACACAATAATTGGTTTTCAAGACATTAATTTTCTCATCAATTCATTGGGGAATAAATATTTTCGCCCCAAAAACTATACGTTTGAAAAATTAAGTAAAATTTGTGCTAAATTTGTATAAATAATTCAAACCTCGATAAAATTAATCTATAGAATTAGCACTAATAGGCCTACTTGTCTATTCTGTTGGCTTTCCTGGTGAGCTTCAAATTAAACGTTTTTTTTACTCCAATCTAACCGTGAATTTAAATAAAGCTCTGAATTAAGAGAATCTATTATTAGTTTTTAATTACATTAAACTTTGACTTTGAAAATTCCGTTAAAAGTGTGAAGTCATCACTAATTAATGTGTTTCAAGTCATGTGAACAGAGTGTTGGATAAAATTCTTCTTATTATTTCATCAGATATTTGTTTTTCTTTGACTTAATGATAAGGCACTTTAATATAACGGAAATGACTTTTCAAGAATGAAATACAATTTATAATGCTTTTCAACTCATCTTCAAATCATTTGATTCCATTCATTAAATGTTTCGTTTAAATGATTTATACTCCTTTAACCTAAAAATGAATTTACGCATTTCTTTTCCTGATAAATGTATTTTTACATTTGTTAATCTAATTTTCAGATCAATTATTTAAAGATATATCAAATCATTGATATAAATTAGTGCCTGGATCGTTATTATGGGACTGATATAATTAAAATAGATTCACTTAAGCAAGATTTGATTTTGCAAATTGAATTAATGTAAGCTTAAAATAAGTTGGCTAGTAAAGATGGTCAAGACTTGACTATTTATCCTCAAACAGACATTCAGGGTCTAAAAATCATCATGTTATCTATTGTGAATGGCTTAAAACAATAACTTCTTGAACTAAACATTGAGTTACATTAATCATTAGAAAAGGATTCATTAAATGCCATTTTGAATTTTCAACTCTTCTCAACTGAACAAGGGTATGTGAGTATGTTTATGCTTGCGCATGAACAATGTTAAATTTTGTTTCTGAAATATGTCTGATTGAGTATGGTCAAGTCTGTGACTGGCATTTCCAACTGAGTTTTGTCATTTTGAAAGGTATGCACAGGTTTTATCTCTGTGTTGTTGAAAGAGATGTAATATGTCATGGAACATGTTGGAACAGCATGCACATAATTATTTCAACTAAATTCCATTCGGTTATCACTCTTCATAATGGTACACTAATTAACTAGGTGATTTAGTAGTCTCTTTGAAAGCTGAACTTATTTTTAAACAAATAACAATATTTGGCGTTAAAACAGAGAATTTATGAGGTTTTTATTTTTGTCTAAACCGCAGACACTTATTGTCGAATAATTCAGTTTTCAATGACTATAAAAGCTCTGAATTTAATGATAAGCGAAAAATATTTTCATAAAACTTTACAAAACCTTAACTTATTCTTAGCAGAACTCAAAATATTATATCTTTTATGCAGTTTTGCACTTAATCTTAATTAAACCGACAAAATGTTCATCTTTTGGAAGAATAATATTCTTTTGTTTCTTCCGTCAGAATATATTCTAAAAACGAGAATAACTTTTCAAAAGAAATGCTTTTTTCAATGAATGTATGACTTTTTCGGCTAAATATAATTGACTTTAAATTTCAATTCAAAAAATTTATAAATGACTTGAAATGAGAAAAAACTTATTTTATTCTTTGAATAAACTTTTATATTGAAATGATTTTATCGATTAAACAATTAGGAGAAAAGAAGTCAAAAATTTCTTTCAAATAGTAATAAATGTTTATTTCAAAATGTTTTGAAAATTGAAATAATAATAAGAGAAGAATTAAATGGATGATCAAATGTGGTGATGGGCTGACGCCTGTCATATACTAAAGCGATTGATAACTAATTCTAAACGAAAATTGTCACAAACTTGTGTCGCATTCAGATATTTCGCACAAACTTTTGAGTCGCTTTCAAAATATAAAGTCTTTAAATCGATAAACCTTTTCACGAAATTTCGATTTATTTCATAAAACTTTGTCTAAGAAATGACATTTTGAGAGAAGAAATCGTGAAAACAGAAACAGATATCGTAATGACGCCAATTATAGACAAAAGCACAGCATTTCTTTACTCTTTCTCTTTTCTCAAGTGAAAAAAGTTAATCGATTTGTTTGAAAATGTTTTGTCAAAATCTTTGTTTTAGTTCTTTGAAAAAATCAAATACTGTTTCCTTGTGCAGTTAATAATTGTTCAAGATTAGTGCCAATTTATTATATGTAAAAATAGAAAAACAAACAATCAGTTAATTTTAATCTAATTTATATGAATTTTTAAGACAGAATTTATTTTATTTATAAAAAATATATGAAAAAAATGTTTCTCCCGTTTTTTTCAAAGCATTTGAATTTACAGTAATTTATATTTCAATAAATTCTGTTTTATTTCATTCTGAGATCATTTTATACTGTTTTGAATTGCATTACATTCTATATGAAACAAATTTAGAATAGATTTTTAAAGAAAAAAAAACTACCGAAACAATAAACAAGCGATCTTTAAATTGAAGGATAGTTAGAAGAGAGTCGTGATATGAATATGGATCACATTTGTCGCAGAAGTGGATTCTCTTCTTTTTCTGACATTTTCAGACAAAATTTGAACGAATGCTCAATATTTCTGTTAAAAAAGAATAAACTCTAAACTCTTTTGAATAAATTTCCAAAAATGTTTTGTTTTTACAAAATAAATCATTATTTGTCTCAAACATTTTGAAAATCATTGACAGCTTTGAAAATTGACTTTACTTTCGATTTTATTATATTTGTTGTTCGACACAATATAATACTCAAACAGTTTTAATGTTTCATTTGATAGTATATTCTTAAATAAGGCAAAGAAAGAAAATATTTGGAGTGAATTCAGTCTATCATATGGAGGGCAGCGAAAGCCCAGATTAGCCAATAATTCTCTAGAATCTGATGACCAGAAAAATGAACAATAATTGAAGGATTGAGAAAAATTATGGGAAGAGTTACTGCAAACTCCACTTTCAACGAGACTGCCTTCAAAGGCATAGTATTTTTTGTTGTGAAATAATACCATCATAATTAAGTTCTGATCAAATTATATATATACCAGCAAAGATGGTCAATCAAAATTTTTTACAGGGGAGTATGTGAGGGTATTTTGGCAAAGTGCTGGTGAGGGTATGGTTTGGGTAAAATGACGGTCGGAAACTGCTATTTTCTTCTAAAATAAACTTATTTCCTTTTATTTTAAGCCTTATTAGGCTATTCTGCATGTTTAAATGATAAATTCCTTAAAATCAGGGGTAGTCATATGGGGTATAGTAGACAGACAAAAGTAGATAAGGGATTAATTCTAAGTTTTTAACTCTTTCGTATTGTGTGTTAGGTCTCTAATTCCGGGAGAATGATATTTTCAGTTTAATATTTAGGGGAAAATAAATACAACCCGCTATTGGCTACCATTTTATACAAAATATGAAAAACAACCATTTATTTTAATTTTCGAAAGACATCAAATTGTTAACAGTATTCAAACTTTTGATGACTCAAAATTCAAAGCAATGAATCTTTTTTAGTTGAAAAATACTTTTTAAATGATAGATTCCATTTTAGACTAAAGTGTGATCGACTATTATTAAGGCTATTATTGATCAAAAGATTAGGTTTTGCTCAAAGCTCTTTCATTTGAAGATTATTTTGAGAACTGGGGGTAAGAATTGAGTATTCTTCCCCAGGATGAACATAACTAATTAATTAAAGATTTCTTAAACTCTATGTATATAATCTCATTCTCAATATAATTAATAAAGTTTTATAACATTAATGAAGTTTTTTATCGTAAATTCTGTTTTTTATCCTAAAAGTGAATTCAAATTTTCCATTAAATAATTAATTCTAAATTCCGATCAATTGCAGGTCTGCCAAAAGTAACTGTGACTTCAGTGTCGGGGTAACATTTTTAATTGAATCAGATGGTACAGGAGAGCCTATTTTGGCAAAACTTTCTAAAGTCATGAGTTAAACTTCAATAAATTAAGATTTTATGAATTGATGCAGTAATTAATTTGAAAGATCATCTTATATTTTAAGTCATTAAAATTTCCAAAAAAGCTTTATGATTTAATTAAATTTTCTTGTTCATTTCACTCACGTTGAATATTTAATTATTTACTAGTTTTTCAAAGCACTAGTTTTCTTCAATTATAATAAGGTGTGAAAATCAATAAATATATTTAATAAATGGAAAGCTATTCACAGTATTCCTGATTTTGAAGAGTTTGAAAATAAGAATATATGTAATGCAGTGAAGTGTGAAATACTGAAACGGTAATCATGTCATAAAAGGATATGAGTTAATTAAGTCCTTTTTGCTTCGTTTATGCAATCAGTTGACTATATTTAGACATTTACTGCTTCGATAGTGAAATCAGTGTCTGTTAGACATTTCAGAAAACTATCTAACTTTGAATTAAAATAGACGTAGACTCACATCTCAACTGAAGTCATCAGTTTTATTATAGATGGTTATATCTTTGAAAATTGCCCATTTTCTTTCTATCCTTGCTACTATTCTTGTAGATTCTAGTCGTTTAAAATATCAATTTTAAGATAATAAAAATATAAAAGGCATCGATTTTCAGTCCATTCCTTGATATTGACATCAATTAGAGAAGATAGTGAGAAAATTGATTATGTTAATTGTGTGTCATATCAACTAAAAGGCCATTGTTGGCACCGAGTCGAAGCCACAATTGCTTTGGAGTCTGGTATTGTCATTGGAGTCATTAATAAGTAGTTCCACGTAAACCAAATCATATCCATCACAGACTTTGAATGATTTTTAATTCTATTCTTTGTTATCATAATTAAAATATAAATAAAATCTTCGTCTAATATTTTAAGTATACCTTTTTGGAATTTTATGAAAATGATCCAGTTTTTAATTACATGAAAAAATGCAAGGATTTGGCGACTTTCCATTATTTCAAAGGTATATAACATCATTTGTGTGACATAACAATCGCGATGTTATTCCTGTCATGTAATGCAGTGTTAAGTTCAATCATTTTATCTAAAATAATGTCAAACATTCATCCAAACACTTATAACAACAAGTAATTCGCTTTTGTGTTCGACTAAACACTGCTATCAAACAAATTAAAGGTCGAATAGAGTTATTTGTTTGTTTCAAATATCTTGCAATTTAAGAATTTTCGCACAAAAATAAGAAATCCGTAAAAAATTGAAAATTGTTTTACTTAATGCTTTTTTAATGGGAATGAAATTCTTAAAATCTTTTTTTCCAATTCGTAGAAATATTTCAATAAAAACAATTGACTAACAATTGAATTGAAAAATGCTTTCACTCAACAAATTGTTTGTCGATAATTAATATAACGTCAAATCGGATAACAAATAGTGACTAATACTGTAATATTGGAATTGAAATTCTTTTGAAATTTCAAATAGTTTTCGTTTTACTCAATATAATTGCTGAGAAATTTTTAGATCATTCAAAACAAATTGCATCCATCAAAAGATTAAACTATAAAATATAAAACAAGTACAAACACAATGATCTGCATTTCGAGAAAATTGCTAAACTAACTCATAAAATGTTTTTTTTATTGACAAGAACAAATGAAATATTTGTGACTTACAAGTCAATATTGATTCTGTTTCAACCAGTTCAACCCCACAAGACCTAAAAGATGACTTCTATTCCAATAGACCTAAAATACAAAAATCAAATTAAAATCAGATATTTTTACAAATGACTTCCAAAAATTTGTCATTTTGTTCTTTTTTAAGGAATTTAACCTTTAAACTTGCAGAATAGCCTTATTATAGCATAATAAGGATAATTTAGACTTAAAAACCCGGAAATAAGCCTATTTTAGAAGAAAGTAACCAGCGCTATTTCCGTCCGACATTTTACACTCCCCATACAACCCAGCACTTTTAACAAAATACCCCCCTGAAAGTTTTTTTTATTGGCCACCTCTGCTATTAAACAGAGATGGTCAATAGGAGGCAGTTCATTTTTCATTAACTTATAATACCCCTTCCAAAGGCAAAATAGTAGTAGAAATCCGATGAATTTTGACCCCCTTAAAAATTTTTCAATGTCTTAGAAATTCAATGAGCTTTAATCCCCGTCCAAAATGGTCCACCCTAGGCCCTCTGAAAAAAGTTAAATTGGCTATCTCTTCTATTAAAGTATTAATTCTTATTCTGATTTTTAGAATTTATCGGCATTTTCCCCTTCATACATTTTGGTAAATAAAGTGGTTTCGGATTAAGTAGACTAAATTTTTGGTTTTTTGAGAATTCGCCAAGTGGGAATTAGGTCTTGTGAGAATACAGCGTTTTAACCATACTGAGCTGGATTCTCTGATAAGATCTTAGGAAAATGTTTACTTTAATAAATGAAATTTAGTCTCTAAGACTTGTTGATAACTAAATTAAATTTATTATAATAGATTTTTTTTACTTAATTTAGGACTGAGTCTCAAAAAAATATATTTGAATTCTGTAAACAAGTTTGGTATACAAATAGCATATTGTTATTGAATAAAAATATTAAGGATTGAAGTGACTTTATTCTGGTTCAATAGTTATTCATAGTTTCGCCAAAATTCTAAATATTTTGTCAGAATTGAGAATATTTTGCAAAAATATATT
>JAQIWP010002448.1:0-10961 GCA_034695525.1 Euzetes globulus
TTGTAAGGGAAAAACGCAGAAAAAAGGACCCCCTCCCCCCGCGCCGCTGCAATTTTTCGACGAATTTCCGCCATTTTCCTAGATAAGCCGCGTAATAGCGTGAACTTTAGAGCAATAAGTTTAATTTACCTCTAATATAGTTCTAAAACTAAGACCTTTTTGCATCAATTACTCCACAAATTTTAATAAGAACAGTATTAATGAGTTTTGAAAGTTGATAACCAATCGAATTACCAGAAAATATAACACTCGTTATTATAAAGTATTAGAAATCTTTTTTGCTTTATTTTTGAAATTTTAAATCAACCTTGTTATTTTGCTTTTATTCATCCTTAGAAAAAATAGATTTGTTTTACAAAACGAAAAGGACAATTCTAGAATTTGCCCCACTGACCCACAGCCGAAATTATGATTTTCGGGTAGAGGAAGCCAAGCTGAACAAAGTTCGTGCTAGGACCTCAATTTCCTTTGCATTCTTTTATGTTCAAGAATTTAAATTGTCAAAAATAAAAAATTGAAATTATATTTTTACCAATTTTTAATTTAACAAGAAAACCGACTTAAAATTTTCGATTTTTCATTTTTAACTACTTAAATTTTTGAACATAAAATAATATTATGTTATTACGAGCACAATAGTTATGACTGTCAACAAAGGAAAAGCAGAATGCGCGATTCATTATTTTGGTGAAACCCCATAAATAACTTCTTAAAACTACATTTCAAAATTTTAGGAAAATAGTCATAACTTTACTATTAAGGACATTAAATTTTAACCTTCACCATTCGATTCAGAATGCTCGATTTAATCGGAAATGATGTCTTATTTTTCGAAATCCACAAAATGAAAATTACGACTTTGATACCCCCTAGCGAAAAAAATGCATAGAAAATTAAAGTAGTGTCCAGCACAAACTTTATTCAGCTTGGCTTCCTCTACCCGAAAATCATAATTTCGGCTGTGGGTCATTGGGGCTTTGTTTACATAGGGGGCTAGAATTCTACTTTACTCTAAAATACCAAGGTTTAAGATTTGTATTTTCAGATATAAACTATAGATTGAGTCAACTTTTGGTTATTTATGTTTGAAATAAAAATTCTCTAATCCCTGAAAATTCGATGGAAATTGATTTAAAACATTTAAAGAGTTAACAAAAAAAATAAATATTGATTCTGTTTAGGAATACCAATTAATATAAGGGGAAATATTCCCAACAACTAAGGGATCATAAACTGAAACGGGTTTCCAAAATTGAAAAAGAATTACCTTACCAATCCGAAAATTAAAAAAATGTGGAGGTGATATAGTAGAAGTGAATTGAACAATTTCTCAGAAATACATGTGTGATAACTACTTATACAAGCAAAGCAGTATTGGATGAATTCCCTTATTATATTTGAAAATTCACTGAACATTTAACTTTTGAATATTAGTTTTGGGAATAATAACGTCAAATATTGAGAAAAAATAGTATATATTTTAGAAGCAATTTAAATAAGTTTTTCACACATTTTTATTTTTCAGTAAAATGGGTAAAAACTCTGAAATTTTAGTAGAATTTTAAAATTAATGTATAAATAAAAGGGGCCAAAAGATACATTTAAACATTAGCTTGTAATATTATTCAGGGACTCATTCATTTATTTTTAAAATGTACTATTTATATGAAGTCTAATCTGGAGTTAAATAATATAACTTGGATTTCTTTCAATACTGCTTTTCTTGTATTCGTAGTGATAACGTGCAGTAAAATGAGCAGAAAAGTTGCCATTTTAACCAAATGGACTACTCATTAACTCAAATTGTAAAAAGTAATAAAAGCTTTGTTTAAACAATTGAAATGCCTTTTAGCAGGAATCTTCAATCGTATACAGGGATTATCAATCGGTGGCATTTCAAGAATACCTTGATTATATAGCTTGCTCAAGGAACGAAAAATTTTGATTAAGAAATTACCTAGAAACTTTCACGAGAAAGTTTCTTCTCGACAACCCTACAAAAACGAAATCTAATAAGTTATAACCAGAGAAACTCTTGTGGCCTAATCTGTGGTCTACTTTGAAAAGTTTCAAATATTATAAGTAGTTTTAGAGGGGATGATTCATCCCTTAGTTTACATCGACATGTCTTTATTGATATAATATAGTATAAAACTTTATTAATTTGCAAATTTGGGATAATAGCGGCTCGTTGTTGGGGTGGGAGTATGAAACGGCAAATACGTTCATGCCCTTTCTTTAAAGGTTTATTGCCGCTAAACCCCATTTTATCAGATATCCTGCCCTAATCTGCCCTTAGGACAAATTAGGGCAGGTTTTAAAATAAAATAAACGTTAATTTTGACTAAATATTTTGTAAATAATTGAAGATAATCAAATTGCTTGGCACTTTAGCTAAAATGAAAAGAAACTAAGCTCTAATAAAAGAGGAGATTATTCATCGAATAAATTGAATGAATTTGACAAATGGTTTGTTTGTATTGATAGGTATCGGCACTACTAATGGTTCCGATCTTTATGTACGCCAACACATTAGAGCTTCCGAACACAATATCGTGTAATATATTTTGGCCCGAAAGCAATCTAATGAATGGAGAGAAAGCCTTCACATTATATACGTTTACTCTGGGATTTTTCATACCTTTTGTACTCATTCTGCTCTTCTATTTCCTCGTTATCTGTAAATTAAGAAGAGTTGGCCCCAAAAACAGATCAAAGGAAAAGAAACGGTCGCACAGAAAAGTCACATACCTTGTGCTAACTGTCATCTCAGTTTATGTAATGTGTTGGTTGCCTTATTGGGTAGGACAGGTCTACATCACATTTTTGCCACCAGCACCCGCTCATCGGTTTGTTCTCTAATATCATTTTCTAATCATATTCAACGCCTAAAACAAAAAATCAGAATTTCTATTATTGACTACAAATTAATGTCATTACTATTAAAGTTTGTAAGTAGGAAACACACCTTTCACCAATTTATAATGAAAATGGACTAGGCACCTCTACATATTGAATTCTTTCATGTCTATTGAGCAAGTTAATTTCAATTTAAAACCAAAATTCAATTTAAAACCGTCTCTAACGAAATTAATAAAAGGAAATTGAGTAGATTGAATTAATTTTCAATAAAGGAACTTATTTATTCATGACTCAAAATTGATTTAATTAGTTTAAAATATTCAGAGAAAACATTTTGAAGTAGAGAATCTGGTTATTTGCTCGAGGCTACTTTTATGATTAGTGATATTCTATTAATAATTATTGGTTTAAATATTTAGTCACTCAGAAGCGAGTCTGACATTCATACTTCTGGCCGGTTGTCTTTCATACGCCAATTCAGGTTTGTTTGTCACCAGTAACTTAACTAAATGACAAACTAATTGTATCTTTCAATTATCTGTCGATAGCTGTGAATCCGATTCTTTACGGTAAGTATTATTAGTTTAATCGATAGAATTGAATAAAACTAATTTGTTTTGATTCTAATTTGTTTACATCTAATCATTGGTTAATTTATAGCCTTTCTCAGCGAGAATTTCAAGAAAAGCTTTGCCAAAGCCTTCACATGCGCTGCGGGCAAAGAAGTGAACGCCCAGTTGCACGTTGAGAATAGTGTATTTCCCAAATCGACCAGGGGATCAACAAAAACAGCGGCGCGAAAAACCAAGAACAATGATGAAAATGGAGAGACACAGGCTTTCAGTAATTTTGTTCTCCAAGAAAGCAATATTGAACATCACAATGATATTGATCTGTCAACTGCTCTCACGATGACATCCCGTTCACAATGTCTGGTGTCGAACGATAAGGAGAGCCTATTTAAGAATAACTTTAATAATCAGTCAGATTCTGTTAGCACTCAAAACGTTTAATAATTCGTTTAAAAATTCTTTTTTTTTCTAAACAAATGTTATCATAAAATTTCCGAATTAATAATCAAAACAATTGATATATTTATTACAAATTCAATGCTATTATAATCTTGAACAATTGGACAATAATTCAAAATAATGTCGATTCAATTGTAAGCCCAAAGTGTCGATTCGAGAACTATTTTTCAAATGAATATCACTTAAAGCTAAGGTCACGTAAATACAAAAGTTTGAATTCGGTTCTCAATATTTCACTTGGTATTAATGGAGAAATATTGCTAATTCGACTTCTCATTAAGATTTTTAATGTTTATTCACTTTTGAATCACTACTTAATTCATTTTTAATAAAATATATTTTTTATGGAAAAGAGAAAATCAGTGAACTTTGATTGGAATGAATTTTATGAAAATCTTTCGAATTGTTATTCATTTTACAAAACATTTAAATACTAATTATCTATAGTTGACATTTAAAAGACAATATTTTAGTCGTGACATTTTTGGAATCAGTCGAGTGACATACAAATATGATCAGGTCATTTTACAAATCCATTGTTTGTAACTTACACTACCTTATTGAATACTATCAAAGGGGTATAAAATAATCAGTCGAATCACTTTGAAATGAAAAATTCTCAAATTTCCAGATCATAAATTTTTAAGATCAATATTGTTGCTTGTTATATAAAACTCTTTGCAGATTATTGTTTGAAAACAATTGACTAAATGGGTAATCATTTGAAGTGAAGGCAATTTTGATTTATTTAAATAGCTTAATTACCTACTTAATTATCAGTTGAAATGAATGTAAAAAAGAATGCCAGATTAAATTTCGTGATTTAATCGGATTATAAATCGGATGATTATTCATTTGAATATTAATAATGTTAATAATGATTTTGAAAAGCATTTATTCTTCCAAACCAAATGCTCTAATCATAACATGGTTATTTTTTTGTATACAACTTGAACAATTATTTGAATTTTTTTAAATTTTCAATGTTTAAAGTACATTTAAAAAGAATGATTGAAGGAAAATATAAAAAGATAGATTGTCTCAAATGACTTCATTCACTGATTCCAATCTGATAAGTGTTGACACAATTGATAGAATATTCTGTAATTTATTAATTATTTGCTCTGTATTTAGAAATTCTGTCGATATGTCTATTAATTCTGAAATTTTTATCAGACTGTAAAATATTTTATAGAATTTTAGTTTCACTTAAGATTAACTTGTTAAAGATTTAACATTTTATTGCGTTTGATTGACTGAAACACAAATTATTGCATTAAATTTATACATAATAACCATTATAATGAGAATATCAATAATTTCTTCTTAAAAATATACTTACTAGATACGTTTATTAATTAAATCAAATCAAATGTACTCTAATTGTAATTAAATGTTGAAATATCTTTAGTTGAATTTAATCAGTGTTTTGTTTCCTGAAAGATATCAAATGAATTTGTTCCGCAATTTATAGATTTTTCGAATATGAGTCGAATTTATGGTCTCAAACAGAAATAGAGGCTTAAAAAGGTGAAAAATAAATATTTAAAAATATTACGAATTGTTAAATTAATAAATCAAACTCTAATCATAGAACATTAATTAAAGGCATAAGATAACTTGGCATGAGATAATTATGATGAGTGCCTTAGAAGCTTGATAGGAGGATAGAAGCACTTTACTTTGGTAAGGTTTCTTTCAGAAAATTAACTTTGCTCTTTCAAACCACAATTTTATTAATTATAAACATAATCATAATGGCCAAGGTTGTATCTGGAGAGTACCAGATCTCATGCCGTGACAAACTTTTCTCAAATCAGAGAAGGGGTAGCCAAGGTCCGAGACCTAAGGGGGATTTTTCTCGAACCTCAGAGGGGTATAATTGGAGGGTATTTTTCCAATATGGCGACCGGAAGTAACGCCGGAAGCGGCAATTTTGTTCCTTATTCCTGCCTAAATCCAGTTAAATTAAGTTTAAATGCAGTTTAATCGGTAAATCTACCGAAAATGGCTGACAAAACGGTGGAAATTCGGGCAAAAAAATGGCCTCAACGTGAAGCACGGCGGCATTTTTCAGATTTTCAGACCATTAATTAAGTTATTCAGTTAACTTACACTTTCATCTTTCTTCAAATTCTTTCAAATTTGGTTCGTTTTTTTATTTGCTCTATTTGGTTTATTTGGACATGATAATTCACTGATAAAAATAAGCCTGCTGAGATCTAGCGTTGCTTAAAATGAGATAAAAATTAAGTCTTTACCACACTTTTGAAGTCATCTCTTACAATTTGGGTGAGCGATTCGACTTCGTAACTGTTAATATGTTTAGAGAGCTGACACGAATCAAAATTATCTAGATAACTTTGATTGAGAACATGCCGCTACCCGATGTCCAAAAATGAGATCAAAGTTTTAGAATAGAAGCTTTAATTTTGTTGAAAGGAACGTGTTCCTTTTAATCTTATTTTGACTAACATGTAAAGTTTTTGGCATTCTATAAAGAAAGTTGAGAATTGATTAATTAAACAAGCCCACTCCATGTCTTTTGAATGAAAAAACTTAATTTAGAGTCAACTAGGTGTCAAATGTGTTTTATGTCAAATATGAGCAGCAAGAATAATTCTGACCATATTAAAGGCAAGTTTATACATTTCTTTTCAGACACTTCAGAGCTCTGGCATAAACTTCGAAATATCCTAAACCTCTGATAAAAAAGTAAAGGGTTCAGTCGCTGGGAAAAGTTGAAGGTATGCTCGAGCTCATTTCTCAGATGATAGTTGCTGTATGTTAGATGTTAGTTGACTCAACCATTTTCCAGTGATGTCTACAAATGTAAATGAAATCTATGTTCGGTTGTGTCGAACTGGGATTCGCTCGCATTTCAAACAAATATAAAATGAGATAGAATGAACGAAATATTGTAACGAAAATAATCGGAGCCATAGTTTAGTTGGGATTCACATCGAATTGAATAAAAATAAATTAGTTTTGCTTTTCTGATAAACCAATAAAGAAAGACATTCCGTATTGTTTCCATATATCAAATGACTTCTACTTTACCCAAATTTAAACATTGATTCAACGAAATGGATATTTGATATTTAGTTCTTCTGAGTCAAACAAAACTTGGCCAACATTTCATTATTAAATCAATTTATTTTTCCTCATCCTTTTAATCTCAAACAGATCTAATTCATCCTCTATTTTTTTCTGTTGGAGGTAAATTTCTATTATTTTACTCGCTTATATTATTTATCATCAAATGAACGTCAATAATGAAAGATTTTGCCCCACTATTAGCTAAATCCCAATTAAAAGCATCCAAATTATTACAAATATTTGTTTATGAGGGACTGTCAGAGAGGTCAGAGAGGTTTAAGTAGAAATGAAATGAAACTTTCACAACTTCTGTCAATAAATTGATCAAACATTTAGTTTGAAGCAGTGACACGCGATTCTTACAAATGCATTAAGGTAATTTTTCCCTTCAAATCAGTAGGGATATAATGGAGGATTTTGATCAGATTTTTAAATCTTTAAAAGGTCTAGCTAAACTCAACAAAATACCCCGAAATCCTCAAATACATTTCGGCCTCTTTAAAGTAGAGCCATCAAAACAGCCCAAAACAGCTACTCATTGCTGCAATTAAATTCATTCAAATGGTTAGGTAAACAATCGATTTAATTTTCTATATATGTGTGTTGACATCAAATCATAAATAGATGATTGCAATGAATAGAAGGGTTCAAATCTTTGTAAAGACATCTACTTTTGTTAAATGTGTCACTTCTGTAATGATAGTAATAAAATTGAGAGGAGAGCCCATCACTTGCTTTAATTGTGTTCATATAAATCAATGCAAACATAAAAATCAAAATAATTTGGAAAGAGCATTTAATTTTGAAAAGGGATGGTCAAAATATACGAGTCAATTTATATACCCTGAAATTATTAAACGTAATAAAACTTAATAAAAATGACCAATTCGTTTGACATTCCAGGGAAAATCAGGCTTTGTGCGACGGCCTCAGTAAAAAGTGTTTAAATGGTATTTTTATTCTAGGCAGTATAGTTCTGAAAATACAGCACACATTAGATAATTGCTTGGTATTTTTCACTACACTTAATAAATATGTAGTCGATGTGTTTGTTAGTTGAACCATTAACATTGTTTCAGCATTGTTATATTTCATCAAAGTTTGGTAATTAGTATTTTCCTTTCAATCAATTAATTGTTCAAATATTTTGTTATATACTATTTAATTTATTAATAAGAGACTTTTATTTGAATAGTACCATTCAGATTTATAATGATCATGATGATTTGATTTATTCAACTGTGCCTTCAGTTCGTCCTCTCTTAAATCAGTGAAAATATATAGTTGTTTAATAAAAAGGCTAATAATTAGCTGTTATTCTTTTTGAAAACATTATTATTAGTTTATGTCTTTAGAGTTCAATATTTGGTTAATTTAACGGAAGCTTTGAATAAATAGAATAAAATGACGCAAAACTCTTCCCTCTTTGCGCAACAGAACGGAATAACCAGTTCTGGAAAGGATCGATCGATTTCAACTTGTTTTAGTAGATTTTCAAATCGGGTCATTCAGAACCAAACCTTTGCCCACTAATGAAGAAATCACATTTAAATTCTGTTAGAGTTTAGAATAGAATAGAGTTTAGAATTTGTTTTCAAAACTTATCAAAAATTAAAGTTTAAATACCTTTTTATTTCAGAGAAAATCAAACAACCATGATCATTTTGTTTAAGCTTTGCCTAAAAATCATTTTAACCAAATGGTATAATACTTGAAGGAATACTTTGGGGAGAGTTTATTTTTAAACAGTTATATTTTGCTTAAATTCTGATTTTTGACTCATTTAAATCATCTGAAAGAGCTTTAATCCGGTCAAATGATTGAAATTTGCACAAAATATGGTTTGCACTTGGCGATATTTTATTGCTTAACTGTTGAATAGCAAGAAACAACACTTCCAAAGGCTTGCTAGATTTTGAAATCATTTCCCTTGATGAGATTTGGGAAATTTTTCTACAAAAAAAACAATAAATAGATTTACTACGTTGGGACCCAATTTGGTCTCGTGACTGTTAATATATTTAGGAAGCTGACATGGAATCAAAATTATCTAGATAACTTGGATTGAGAACATCCCGCTACCCGGGACCAAAGTTTTAGAATTGAAACTTTAATTCTGTTGAAAGGAGCGTGTTTCTTTTAATCTTGCTTTGAAAATATGTAAAGCTCTTGACATTCAATAAGTTTGAGTTAAAAACCTTTAATTAATAATAAAATAATTATAAGCATGTACAGTTGTTTTGTTTGTAAATTCATTCAATTTTTTATCAAACTTTGTGTGGCAAAGTAAATTCCAACCCTGTTAAACTTTAGTTATATTTAAAATACCAGTTCTTCATTGAGTAATAATTTTAATTTAATAATATATTTATTTATTTTTATTTTTTATGTTTTGACACTCTTCATCCTGATCAATTTGTAAGATAAAATAAATAAATGCTAAAGGATAAAGATTGAAATTAAGCCACAGTTTAATTGAAAATTACTTTATTGTAATATTTTGTCGAATTAGGTTCACCTCTTGTTTTGTCCTTAAACTTTTGAAATGACAAAATTGTAATGAAATATAAGAATTTAAATATTTTTTAATTTAATATCAAATGATTTAAATTAATTGTGAGCTACGAAAACAATGCATTAGTTTAAGTCTTAAATAAGCCAGGATTCAAAGCAAACATTTTGGAAGTAAACTGTGACTTCACAAAAGAATAATTTATTAAATAAAACATTGGATTAATTCTGTTTTCATAACGAAAAAAATAATATTTTTTTTACAAAAAACATATATCTTTTCTAAAATCCAACAGAGAAATAGTTAAAATCGATTCCAATTAATTATAATAACATATAATTTATGTTCGGATTTATTGTTATCTTATTTAATAGAATAATAATTATTGCTTTACAGCGAAGAGTCATTAGAGGGACCAAAACGAGGGCTGAGTTCTTAAAATTAAATTAATTAAATTTTTGTTTACCCTTTTATTTAACAAAAATAACAAAAGCCTTTGAATTGAATCTTAAATATTTTAAAATTAATTAAAAGAAAAGGAATTCAAATTCTGTGGAGAAATGCGTACAGTTTTAACTGTTAGTTACTATTAGCCTGAGTGCGAAGGAGCCGTTTCCACACATATTCACGTCAGTATTATGTCATATGAAAAGAATTCTTTACTTTCCTTTTGTATCGTTTCAAAAGCGAAACTTAGAATTCATTGTTAATAAAAACTGATGTTTTGGTTTCTATTCGAACTCAGACCCAACAAAATATAATCAAAAACATCTGTTTTTTAATTTCATTAGACGTGAATGAAAGCTATGAAAATGAATTTCAGATTATTTTTCTTTCAATGTTCCCTAAATATCAAAATGAAGAATTGTGTTGATGTGGGCGCCCGCGTGGGTGCCTATAAATGACATCAAATCTACCAAATAACATGATTGACTGATTTCAAATAATCTTGGAAAACATCTCATAATATAATTATTTTTTCAGTTACATTCCACTTGCTGAACTTAGATCCAGGTAAATAAACATTCACCACTTAAATCGCTTTAATCAAATAATCTTAAATATAAATTAATTTAAAATTAAAAATAAGATTATCTTAAAATCAAAAAATTTCAAAATTCCAGCCAAAAATCGTTAGGAATTCACCTCATTCTATGTGAAAGTATTTTATTGAAGTTATGTCATTCAAATCTAGGAATTATTATTTATCAAGATTTTCGCAAGATTTTCGCAGGATAACATAGTCCTTGACCATATGATTTCAGTTAAAAAGGGATGTGAAAAAAATGTAGGAAAAAATGTGGCAAGCAAGTGAACATTTTTATATTACAGGTGACAAAATTGATAATGGACTAGCTGCTAAAATTTTGAATTTAAATAAATTATTTTGATGTTACACTTAAACCTCCCGTATGTGAACAGCTTCGGGACTCAAAATTTTGATCAGGTATTAGAGG
>JAQIWP010002449.1:0-10955 GCA_034695525.1 Euzetes globulus
GCCATTTTGCCGTTGGGCACAGAAACGTTGCCGAACTCGTCATACATCGCATCTTCGTATTCAATGATAATATTTTTACCGATTTTGTCAAATGACAGTCGTTTACAGTAAGTCTTTGGCAGACAAATGGGGAACTCATCCATCCATTTGCCATTTGGTCCGCACCTGATATGCGTTTTGCCTGAAATATTGTTCAAATAGATAGTTAATGAATACCTTCAAAGATATTTCACAAATAATCTAGTTTTTATTTTAAAATAATAAAATGAAATACTTGTTCATTTGAACTTTGACTGATAGATTAAGCAAAAAAACTTGTGTGTGAGAAGGGTCATTATGGGTGACACTTAAAATTGCCAGATGTCCTGGTTGCTGTTATCCCATTTTGTCTATGAAATTAATTCCACTTCGCCTAAAGAAATTTAGAATTTCCTAGAGGTTAGGTGAAATGTCCTGGTTTACTAATTTTTAACTTGGAAACCCTAGTGACACATACATATAATGAGTGTCATTCAGTAATTCGAAAAACATCTGAGCTAGGTTGAAATTGGTATTAGAATTGAAATAATTCAATAACATTTTACATTTAGAATTTAGACCTAATTTAATTAACATTAATTAAATGTTGTTTCTTGAAAATGACCCAGCTAAAATAAGGTGTATTTAACCTATATTTTTAAAAGGATGCAGGTCGATAAAGTCTAAAAAACAACTCTTGTCTCTCACTCTTCATTGCCATAAGCTAATTTTTAACAACCTTGTTTGAAAAAGGGCACTTCTGCTTATTTATATATAACAAGAATAAAAGCATATAATAGTGTCCATACCTTCAAGAATGTGCTCGTTATCATTGCAGACAAACTCGTACTGTTCAAATGCATCTTGGTCGATTTGGTAGGACCGGCGTACCTGAGTAGTGACCGGGAAGTCAGGCTGTCCGCAAGTCTTTTCAAAGTGATAGAGTCTAAGATCGCACAGAGATATTGAAAATATTTTCGTCGCTTTCTTAACATAAGAATAATTGATAAGAATTTTGTTGACTTTCTTCGAGTTGTTTCTTATCATTGAATCGCAGCCATATTCCAGAGTCAGATAATTCTTATTCTGCTTATTATTATTGCCATAACTCTCATCCAAATTGACGTTTGGCTGCGGATTGTACTCACACTCAATGCTATCCTTTCCTCTGATATGATTGAGGAATACGTTTATTACAATCTCTCTATTAATCCAAAATTGTTGCAAATTATCGGCAAATATCTTGAGCCGAATGTACTGTACGTTGACCTCAGAGCTCAGGTACATAACCCACATCTGCTGTTCGCTGGTCCGCCAATTCAGACAATCGTTGGGCTGTTGTGTCACCGGAGGCCTAAACGCACCCAAATTGTTATAATAGTCCTTCACTTTTATGGTATTGATCTTTGATTTACTTCTTAAGTCCAATATCTCTATCGACGAGACTTGAGTTTCGTTCATGAAATTTATGGCTAAATAATAATAATGAAGAGCTAGCTAAATTAACATTTTTAAAAGTGGAAAATTCAAGGTATTTTAAAGATTTTTATAATTAAGCTAACCAATTAACCTTTTAATTATGAGAAAAAAAATTGTATCACGTTTAGCTATAATCAAGGTGATAGAGATTTGATTAGCTTGTTTCTTATGAAAAATTCAACAGAATCCGCAAGAATATTTTAATCTATAAATACAAAATGCCACTGATTAATTAGAATGGCATGGAGCTTTAACTTGACCTTTCTTTAGAAAATCTTTTGACAAGTTGTTATCTTCAAAAATTTCAGTTTTTTGTTTATTTTAATGAATTTTATCGAAAAAATTAATTATTATTCAGGAAATGAACTAAAAATGAAAAATTAAATGAAAGATAGTGAAGACAGGTCTGTTATCAATAAGAATTTGCCAACTATTTACTACTGAATGGCTTATCAAAAGGCATTTCCTCATTATATCGATTTTCAACTCAAATGACACTTAAGGTAATTATACCGATGAAAGTTTTTTACCATTTAATTGAATGTCAATAAACTCATAAAAACATTTGAAAACCATTTTCTTGGTTCTTAAGAACTGATTTCGTGAAATAACTAAAACATAATTTGTTATAAATCACTAAATTATTTAACCTTTTTATCCGAAATTTATGTCCTTTTATGTTGAAAAACAACTTCTCTCTCTCTCTCTCTCTGTCTCTCTCCTCCCTCCCCCTTCTCCCCCTCTACTGAAAACTATGTTAAACATTCAAATATCTGTCTGCATATCCAGGATTTTAGAGGACTTGCTCAGGGTCATGCAAATGTTTTCTTAATTAAAATTTTGAAGAATAAATCACGATCCTTTATCAAAGTAATTTATTATAAAATCCTTTATTTGTAGCAAATTAAAGCCTGTATTAAAAATGTGTGAAAGATCTCATTAGCAAGGCAATAAATTTATTTCGCACTAAAATATAAAAATTAACTTATAAATGAAGGATTAAGAAGATTGTTATCTAAAGTTTTCCATTAAAATTAAATTGGATAGATTTAATTTAGATTTATTATCCATAAAATTTTGCAATTCTTAAACTAATTAAAATGAACAGTCTGATTTGGATATTAATGGGTTTATTTGTTCTTGCAAAATATGCAATATTTATATAAATCTAAAGAGGTTTAGTTGGAATATTCCCCTGGCAAAATACCAGGAATTTATAACACAAATTTTATAGCAGTCAAATAAAGTGAACAAGTAGAATCTAAAATGCAAGCTCATATAAACACTTAAGGTTAAGGTATTGATAAATTTAATAACTCTTACATTTTTAACTGTTCTGAAGTGTAAAATACTTTTCTACTTAACTCGTTTAATATCTTTAGAAATATCTATTTTAGGCCTTAAATAGATCCCTGGGGCGCAGCTATTCTTAACATGATTCTATTAACCGGGAATGATTTAAGTTTTATTGTATTTGTGCCTGGTGGCAAATCAGAATTCTTCTAGGAAACACTCTAATAAAGATAATTGCATTTAATAATCTATTTTAAACTTTTCTAAATTACCAATATAATTAGTGAGCTTGAAAATGTTAGTAAGGTAATTAACAAGATTATTTACCGCAACGGGGCACTTCTCCTTTCCACTGACCATAATTACACTGACGAACTTGGTTGCCGACTAGCAGATCATTTTTGTCGGAACATCGATAAAAGACTTGACTCATGTGTTGGTTATGGGACTCATTACTCTTGTTATACCTATCCATTTCTGACCACTCCTTATCCATGACCTTTGTTACAAATATATCGGCAGCTTCTGGTATAGCAACTGATCCACAATCACTTTCTTCACATTCCTCTTCAAAAGCGTCACTTGAACTGGGCGAATTCAAAATCAAAAATAAACTTAAGGTAAATTTAAAACAAAAATAATTCATTATTTTTTCAATATTTTCATAAATTATTTAATTTTGCGTTTCAGTCAGTTTTGATTGAAAGCAATTATTTTGAAAAAAGTAGTCATAATATGGGAAGTCGTCGCTTATCCCGGATCTAAAATACCGCTGAAATCATTCAAAATTCCAGCAAATATATTGATGGATAAGTTTATTTAAAAGTCATTCTCTTGTTTTTCGAAACAATATAATGAATATTATATAACAAGAGCAAAATTTATTACATAGTGAACGTGCAAAGCTGTATCATGACGTCCTTAAATGATTTACAATAATGATTTACAAGGTAAATGGTTTTCTAATATGAATTTTAGAGATAGTATATAGTCAAGCACGAGCCTAACGATGCTAATAATGCTAGGGTAATTTTATAATTTATTATATACTCTAAAGTTTATTGATCATTAATGTTTGATCATATTAAAAGGTTAACTGCAACTAAGCCAAGGATCTTTTGAATTGGTCAAAATAATCTACGAATCATGATTTGTAACATGATATAAAAAGTTGATAATTTTCCTCCTAATAACATCCAAAGTGTGTTAGTGTATTTTTTATTTTTAAAAAACATTCAACATGTAAATCCCACCGTATGATCGGCATCTTTCTCGGTCAGTAAATTTAACTAGAAATAAAATCAAAAATAGATTTAGATTTCAAGGATCGAAAATTATTCACTTTGTGTTCTATCGATATTTATTAATAAAAATGATTAAAGTAGAGATAGTAATGACAAGGCAATTTTCTAAAAGTGTTTTGATTAGAGTGGATCATTTTAAAGATATTTGCACCATGTTTTTTACAAGTTATAACAAATGATAAATTCACTCAATTTTAAAATATTTTTAAATAATGTAATCTTTAACTAGGTGTAATAGGTTTCTATTCAGTATATATTTATAATCATTTTAAGGAATTTTAGTCTATTTTCGATCAAAAACACCAAGATTTCTAGTAAAATGAAGCCCTTCTTTTTGCAAGCTAAAAATAATTAGAATCATTTCTATTTTGTTGAATGTTTATTATTTATTTATGATTATCAACATCTATCATGCTTCTTATTAAAATAATAATATTAGATAAAAACATTAAAAATGTTCAAGTCTAAATTCAAATTGTATTTATTAATGTCAAAAGGTTTTAAGCAATTTGAGCAGGGAACTGAGAGCAAACTAAGTTGGCCCCATTGGAGTCGACGACAGCAATCTTAACTTTCAAAGCGATTTTCGGATAGGATGATGACACGGGCATAGAAACCTTCAGCTCCTGGCTACTGCCGCTCTTGACCGGACAGCTCAGACCCATCTGGCAGGCATCACTATAATTATAGTACAATTGTATTTATATTGAACATTTAATTTCACCCAGTTTCTGACCTTTGGCTCGCTGGAAATGGAATGGTAATTCCATTGATCTTAAAATGGACGAGAACAGTGTTTACAATTTAGAATGTTGCAAGTTAGACTGTTAAACTGAAAAGGACAAAAATGAATGTATAAACTTACGATTCCCCACATCTTGACTGTGTTAGAGCTGGAATCAACATCTAAATTTTTTAACAAGATCAAAATTAACATTTGTTTAACACTTTACATCTATCATGGATAGTAAATACATACTTGAGGTAAACTTGATGTTAATGGTGGCGTCTGTGCCAGTCTGCAGCTTACAGGCACTATCACTGTCGGAACAGCCGCTGACTGTAACACCGGTCACTTTTCCATCAGCCGAACAGTCCTGAAATTCAACGCCAAGAATACAATTGTATAAAGAAATTGAAACAATTATTGCAAGAATTGATTTCATTTTGAAAAATATTAATTAAGTATTTAACTGAAGAAATGTGGATTTACTGATAATTTGTTGCAATATTCCGGAGCCTTTTATAAAACAAACCCATGTAATGAACAACACCTGACAGGTCTCTTATCATAGGATTTCCAATGAAATAATTTGTAATTGTTTTTTTCCTTATCTTTTTATGATTAAAAACCACGAACATCTTGGATGGATGGAAATTTTCCATGCACATATTTAACACATCCTTATAAATATGAGGTGCATTTTAAACAGAGATGACCAAGGTATTAGATATTAAAGAATGAGTTAATTTAGTAATTATAATTTTCTATCTATCCAGGTAAGGACGATCTTGTAAGTTAATGGCATTTGACCTATATTGCCCTTGGCTATCCATGAAGTGAGTTGCATAGTTGCAAGACCATAATATGCACGAAAGTGTTGCATATAATGTCTAATTGTCTTATTATTGATAAACTAAGCAATGATAAAATTTAATGATTAAGCATTTAAACCAAGAATGTAAAACTTTGTACCAGTGTATTTTCGAGTGCAATAGGGATTACGTTTATCGGTTTGTTTTAAGTGCCTTTTATTAATCGAAAAGGTTATAATATTAGCCATGTACTTTCCTGATGACTCATCGATTATAAAAGCATTGCTTAGTTATTAATGCATCAAATTTCTAGTAATTTATTATCAAGTAATATAAGAAGAGACAAAATTATTTAGCCATGTGCATTTTCCAATTAATTTTAAATTAATGAATTGTTTAAACTGGGGTTTTTTCTTTTTGAAAATAAATAGCTTGTCATATAATCCATATTACATAATAGGCTATAATATTTGTGCACGATCAATATTTTTATGTTTTGAACATCTGCAATATTTTTTTAGATATATTTATTACAAGGATGCCCAACATTCAAAATTCACAGTTCTCTAGAAGGCTCTTGCACATTGAACCAGTTACATTTTCTGGAAATCTTGGTTTATCATAAATAGTTGTCCAAGATTTTTAGTGAGTTTGTGAGTTATGCTTACTCCTATTTTACAAGATCCTTCAAAAACCTGGCAGTTAAATTGTGCATCTTAGGGAAGTATCGTGCAAAATGCTTTGTGACACGATATTTATGCAATCCATGAATAAAATCAATACGAAATGACATTTTCAAAAAGAATTAATTAACTTGAATAAATAATTATCTGTCGTAATAGAGAATGGAAAGTACGTCAAAAAACAAATAGGTTTTTGCGTCAGTCGCCTAAATTTTGAATGAAGAAATTGGACAGAGCTCATTTTAAAATAGAGCCGGCTATGTTCCAGTTCTACTTGTTTATTATAAGTTGATTCTTAAAAATGATGCTATCAACATTTACAATCAATATAATATTGGCTATAATACAGTTAATATGCAAAGTTGACTCATATGTAACACCAGATCAGGCCTTAAACTGGACAAGGGCTGACCCTGGAACAACACAAACTGATCCAGAAGTAAATCAAAGTGTTGCAACAAGGAGTCATTCTCTTATTGGCAGCCCAAGTACAGCTTACCTATCAGAAGACGATCAAACTGGGTCACTTATTTCGACAGAAGCATCAAATTCTGACCCAACGACACCCGGCATTGATAACAAGTCTTCATCGGACAGTCAGGACACCTCTAAAGAGATTTTAGCTACTAGTGCTAACCCCACTCAACCAACAGAAGACACGTCGAGTACTAAACCTTCATCTGAAGCTAAGATAGGATTAACAGAAACTGGAGGTGAATTAGTGACTACACCCATTCCATCGACCATCACTTCTTTGGCAACCGAGTCATCAGTGGCCCAATCAACAGCACAGCCTATCACTGAACCGGAACCACAAACTATTACTGTGCCGCCAGCACAACCAATTACTGAACCAGCAACACCACCAACCACTCAACAAACAACACAAGATATTATAGTATCGACAGGACAACCGACTATTACTGAAAAGACAACACAACCTATTACTGTGCCGACAGCACAACCTGTTACTGAACCACCAACACAACCCACTACTCAATCAACCACAGAAAAGTTTACTGAATCAACAACTAAAACACCGATAAAACAAGCCGGGTCAGCCGACAACTCTGTTAGCTGTCCTCTTATTCACAAAATAATGGTCTCTTTATCAGTGATTGTTGCTTTAATTTATACCTGATAAATTATTTTCTATTATTAAATGAAATGAAAATCTTAGCCTAAAGTCATAATTTGAAATAGTAGCTAACTCTTCAGACAATCTGAGCAGGGAACTGTCTGCAGAAATAATTGGAGCCGGTGCCATCTACCACTTCGATTTTGATTTGAAGCTGAACTTTAGGATAGCTTGTTAAAATGGGAACAGTCACTTTCAAATCCTGGCTACTCCCTTTTCCAACCGGACACTTGAGACCCCATGTGCAGGCGTCACTAAAATATACATGATCAATTTAGTAAATTAATTTATTTATGATTTTTATAAATATTTATAGAGATATCGTGTTTTAGAGATTATCAAGCATGCTCTCAACTTTTAACTAATTCTTTGGATCTTGTTTATCAATCAATTAAAATAGATCTATTTAGTTTAGTCAATATCTATGGGAGTTCGGACTAATTGGTGGATAACTACGCCCTTAACATAATTCAGTTGAAAAGTTAAGGGTAAAAATTGTCGGTTTAAACCATCAGAAGTCTTGAGGTCGGAGTAGTAGACAGTTCTAGTGTTTTCTCCTAGACAAACATATTAGGTTTATGGCTTTACTCAAAATTTTCGACTATACTGGGTCGACCCATCACTTTCATTTGGGCCTATTATATGTCCTAAACTATTGATGATACCAAGGATAAATTTACACATACTGTTAATTGGATTTTAAAAAGTCTTCACACTCTGTTGTGATTACAAGCATACACTGGTTATTTCCTGTCAAATAACATGCAGATAGTTTCTGTTATCTCTATATTTTTCACCTTGGAACAATGTAGAAAGGTTCAGGGACTCCATAAATCTATAAAAAATAAAGTCAAGTTAGCTAAAATGCACATGATAAGAAGCATTCATAGTTAATTTATATATATAAATACATACGATTGCCCAAATTTTGATCGTGCTTGTATCTGATTCCACAACTTGATAGAAAAAATTGCAAGATTAAGCTTTGAATTTTAATCGGCTATTTGAAAAAGGATTACTAACGAGAAGTGAACTGGACATCAATGGAAGCGTTTGAACCTGAAGTTATCTTGCAGGCAGTATCACTGGAGGAACAGTTGGTGACAGTTATACTGCCGACCACTCCGTCGGGTGAACCGCAGTCTTGAAAGTCAACGCAAAGCAAACAATTAAATAATGAAATAAAAACAAATGTTTTAATTATTTGTTTCATTTTTTCAAACAAAAGAAAATGGGTTTTAAGGACTTTTTTTTTATTATTGTGTGAACAGAATTCAAATATATTTTCAAAGTCACCTACTTATAAGAAGCATCTGTTGTCGCCAACAAAAGTACTTTAGTTAAATAGATAATGGAATGGCAAAGGCAAATGAATGATAAAAGAACCTGTTCTTATCAAATGCTTGCTGTCATACTAATTGCATTTTACCAAACAATTATAAAATATCAAAATTATCTCACTTTTTCACGATTCTGGAATTATTCACTTATGATTTTATTATCATGCAAATTATGACTGTAAGACTAGTTTCTATAGATCCTATCTACAGCTTTATCTTGTTCACTTTCCTGGTGGTCCTAGAGTGATTGGCACCACTTCTTAGGCCATTCGACAAATTTATGAGATATGTATATATATGTGGTCTCGCGATCGCCAATAGTTTTATTGCTCAAAGTCTTGAATTTTAATAAATTTATTTATAATAATTAAATTTCTGAAAATCTATTTGAGAGCTATAACTAAGGTTGCCAGACGTCCTTCGTTTGCGGGTTTGTTTCTCTGTTCTTCGTCAATTTCTTGCCTTCTCTGAGATAGCATTCAATAAATGCCTTAACAATCGACTCATTCTTGTATTGAACTGTATTTTCGGTTCGTTCTTCAAATTCAAAAAATAGCGAACCGAAGTCGTAACCCCGGTTATAATATAATGAAAATTCCAAGTCACTTAGAATGATCTGTTTGTCTTCAGTGACCATGGTATTGCCAAACCGGAAGTCATTGTGCGAAAAGACAATCGGAGAGTTAAAGCTCTGGCCTGCGTCCAACTAAAACGTAAGGTACGAAAAATCGTAAGCTTACGATTACGATTGACGTACGATCTAAAATAGACCGCATTCAATCAAGCAACTTACGATTATCGTAATCGTATTGCACATCGCAAAATCACACATGCGCATTAGTCTGATAAATATTTAAAAACATTAGTTTTAAAAATGACAACAAAAACACGTGCGCCGAATTGGACACAAGAAGAGGTCAGAGTTCTTGTGGAATCTTACAAAGACAAAAAGGAAATAGTCGATGGAAAGGTGAGTAAATCTGTGAAGAGACATGAGAGGTGTAGCATAAGTGGGAGAAGCAATTCGCCGGTGAAATACCATTACTTTCATATTTATCTGATTTAGTTTTCATCATATCTGACTTCATGTGATAAAAATAAGGCATATAAAGAAATTACAGATGCAGTCAACGCCGTCAGCCAATCAGGAAAAAGATCGGTTGAACAAGTCAAGAAGCAATTAATTGATTTCAAGAGTAAAACTAAGAAAAAGGCTTCTGTTATACGTGCCGACCGTCAACGCACTGGTGGCGGACCGGCGACTGATCTCCGTTTAACGCCAATTGAAGAAATATTGGTGTCAACGTTGAACCCACAGACGATCGATGGCATTATCTCAGATGGGGACAGTGAATTCGTAAATTCAGAAACAAAAAATTATGAAAGTAATGGTATTTCACCGGCGAATTGCTTCTCCCACTTATGCTACACCTCTCATGTCTCTTCACAGATTCAGAAACGACTTCACAAGTAATTGATGAAGTTATCGAATTCACGGCTCAACCAATGAAAATTGAAAATAAAAAACGCAAAACTTCTTATGAACAGAGAATCACAACAACAAATGCTGAGATGATTCTTGAAATTGAAAGTTCAAAAAGAGATATCGCACATCAATTACTTTTTCTTAAGAAAATTAAATTAAGCGCATATTTAAAAGAATTAGAACAAAAAGGAGTTGATGTATTAGAAGAAATTGAAGAATTAAAAAATAGCTCTCTTTAACCGAGTCAGTAAAGAAACTATGAAAGTAGTGGTATTTCACCGGCGAATTGCTTCTCCCACTTATATTAGTTATTGAATAACTTAAAAATTAACAAAATTGTCTTCACTTTAATTAATCATTTTTTAATCACAAATATTTGTTCACTTATTAATTATTTAAACATTGAATATAAATAAATACATTTTTAATGATTATGTAAAGTTATTCATAATCAAATTAGCTCTAATATTTTGAGCAGTTAAATTGTTTTCATTTGAAACAACATCACTACTTATATCAACTCGTCTTTCATTTCCATCTTCAATATTAAATCCATAAAAGTTGTGCTGGAATAGATAATAAAATTTTATTATATAATAAAACAACTCGATAAAGTGTTCAGTCAAACAGTAACCACTGGCAAGTGGACCGTCTGACTCGAACTGAGATCCAACTACG
>JAQIWP010002450.1:0-10952 GCA_034695525.1 Euzetes globulus
TAAATTGATTACTTGAAATTTGATACTTTGAGGCCCCCTAGCGCCGATCTGCGCAGGATTTGGGTAAAGTGCCCACCGGCTTTTTTGCTCATTATGATCTTCTTTATCGAATGGCACCTATTTCATTCGTGGGTCATGGAATACATTTGTCCATTGGCCACGGCAATTGCTCTTTCAATATTTGATGCAAAATAATGTGATTTAAATGATACATTTTATTTTGATATATACACTCGAATGCTAGTATACATCAGATATAATGAACTTTCCTTTATAATGAACAAATTAGATCCCAAATCCACTTTAATAGGCATTAATGTTTAAAAAAGTCCCTTATAATGAACTCCTGTTTAATGAACAATACTGTATAATGAGCACTATGTTTAGACCACTCTAATAGAAAACTATACTAAAACCAATCCATTATAATGAACAAAAAAATTTCATTACCAATGTCATGACTCAATGTTATTTCTAAGCATTTTTATTGGCCATATATAATGTCAAGTTGATGACAATTCTATAAATAATATCTTCAATGATATTCAAAGAAAACTAACTCAAAATTCACTTAAATCTCTTAAACAATCGAAAATAACGGATTTTTTACAATAAAGTATTGTATTTGATTCAAAATCTAAATAATGTGATTAAAATAATAAACTTTTTATTATATTCTTTTAATGAAAAGCCAGTATAATCAACATTCCTCTATATTCAACAAATTCTTCAAACCATTTGTGTTGATTACACAGAAACATTCCTCTAATTTCACCCAGTTGGAACCAGACTTTCAATTATGTGAAATTACAAAATGTGAAAATAGACAATGTGATTTCATAAGATTAAATCAAAATAATGCATTTTATAAGCTCATTATTTTTTTGTGGAGTTCAAAATATTAGACTTAAAATGCATCTGAGCACTAAAATTGTAAAAGCAAGGTAATTTTACAAAATATTTGATAAATATATGACGAGTAATAAATATTTCCTAAATTTACCCTGAATTTTAAGCTAAAATTTAAGGCATAAACTAATTTGTGAAAATAAAAGTTGATATTTCTATTGTTGTTTCTTAAAATCAGTGTGATTGTTAAAATAAACAAATGTGAAATTAGTCATATACTTTAACATAGGTCCGGGTCTGTGTTCGATGGTGATATTAGACAACTTGTGAAATTATACAATGTGAAAATATGGGAATGTTTCTGTAGTATTTATTGCACTATTGCAGAACCTATAGTCTAATTTAAATGTAATGATTATATTTTTGAGCTTATTTCACCATTTACTCATTTAAAATTACAGCTAACAATTAAAAAAAATTAATTATTGATAATTCAGAACCAAATATAACAAGTATTGAGTGTCATTCAACTATTAACTTACATCATTTTTAAAGTGACAAATAATTCCTTGCTATCAAAATTAAAATTTTGGAAAATACTTTGCAATGGTAAGGCCCGAAAAATATCTAGCTAATTGCAATTATTATTATAAGGCTTTAGAGTGGCTTCAAATTACCAATTATGTTGACTTAATTTTAATTTTATATTAAGTATATTCCATATCAATAATCAAATAATTGCAACAAATCTAAAATTAAATCAAATGAATATTTATTGAATAAAAAATTAATTTATTTGAAATTATTTTAAAATGTCCAGGTGATTAAAAAGTGGTTTAAATTCTAATGTGGGTGGGTGAACTTGTTAAATTGAAAATATTTGCATAATGATTGCTGAAAGATGAAATTGAGTGATTTTGATGAAGTGGTAATTTGAAAGGAATATTTGTCAATTTGTTGCAGGAACTGTTTTGTGATTCCTGAATAGTTGAGTAATTATGAGGAAATAGAGCTGATTGTATAGCATTGACATTGGAGTGAGTGGTGCCGCAGAGCTGAGGCAGAGCTGAGGCATTGGTGGCATCAGTGGTGCCATCAGTTGTGTTCATCCGTCTAACAGTAGGTTATAGTGTTGTAAATATTGAGCAGTGAGTCGAGTGTTTGCAGTGTTTTCAGAGCGATATAAGCAATAGTCAAACAAATGGCCGTTCATTCAAATCCTATTTAAAATGTGACCGAAAGAAGGCTCGAATTGTTTGTTTGGTTTTGGATATTATTTCTAACAGAAGGCCAACGAAATGTCTAAACTAAGACTTCTAAGTCCTGCCGGTGCTGAGAGCGCAGAATATGTGTGGCCTCTGACCACATCGGTATGTATTGTGGCCATTGAACCCACACTCATATGAATGCTAGCAATGGATGCGATGGGAGTCGACCGCACTCTCACTCATCCATTCACTTAACACTGACTCGACTTTTCTTTTTAATTATTCTCTTTTAACTCATTTTCAGACCTTTTAAACCATTTCTCATATTTCTCCACATTTTGTCGATTTTCATATTTGCCCAAAAATATAACCCCTTTTAACCACTTTTTATTTAATTTAAATGCCTTCCAATGTATTGATTGATATCTAATTTGATTGTAATTGAATTGCAGGACAAATATGACGGCGCTATCGAAATTGTGGAGACAATTAGGTATTGCCGCCAACCATTGCCGCCAATTATTGCCCTTAAGAACAGTTTTTCATTCAAATTATTCACTCATTTATTCAAATAAATGATTGCATCGATTCTTGAAATCCTTTTTACATAAAAATTATTTCCTCTTAAAACTGAGTCAAACATAACATAATTTCTGACATTAAATTGAACTAAAAGTTAGTTAATTGTTATAAATTCAAGTTGACCATGTTTACTCATTTAATACAAACATTTATGAAATGGATTTTCTTTAATTTTTAAATCTTTTAAGCTCAATTCCACCAAGAATTGTTCATAATATGGAATTAAGCTTGCTACAATAACAGTAGTTCTCACTAACTTTTAGATATATTTAATTTATTAATGATTTAAGTACCTTGGGAAAGCAATTATATGCCAAGTTTCACTTTAATTCATTATTAGCTAGCTCACAATTTTAATATAACCAAGCTAAATTTTTCCCACTTATTTTTTGAAAAAAAAACCTCAAGTCGTCAGAATTGAATGCAATCATTGATTGATTGAAACAATTGTTTGATAATTATTTTGACTTTAATTTTATTTTAAATCGATTGATAAATAGTGAAATTTAAAACAGAATAATGAGCAATGTAATTATGTGTCAGGCGACTAACCTTATAAGCTATAACAAAATAAACTGCGCTTGGTAAAAGATGCTATTTTGTGCAAGTTTTAAAAATATATTAATTGGTAATTAAATACTAGAAATAGTAACGAACCAATGGGTGCTCCAAACCTCAAGTTTTTAGCCTCACTTTTATTTTTGAAAATTACATTTTCCAAGGATTCTGTTCCATAATTAGCACAAATTGTCCTTAAAAATTGATGCAACGATTATTTTAATTGATTTTCATATAATTTTGAAATAAATTACATTTTAGACTAAGAATTGATTTTATAGACCAATAATAAGGCAAAAGAGAGACCAGTAATTAGTTCTCAATTTATTATACATTAATTAATTTTAGTTTCCAAACGTTATTTTAAAAATTTATTACTCGGTTATCAAAATGTTTGTGTATTTAAACAAAAACATTTATTAAAATGAGGTTTAAATGAAGAAAGTGAAAAGTTCGATTTGAAAGTTTCCATTGTCCAAGATTCAATCTACCTGGTTGGCCAATTAGATCTTAAAATAATTTTTCTAACTGACAAAAGTTACCTTGTTTGCTTACATTAAAAACGGTTTTAACGAAGTTAAGTTTCGTTTTGATATTTAAATTGTAAACGTCTTCTTCAGATATGTTTGTGAAGATCACCCGGACATCAGAAAAGCGATGGAAATGAATGTTCTGAATGCTTATGACACCAAAAAGTCTGTTTTTCTCTAAACATTTTGTCCAATTTATTCATTCAATTGATTTCAGTTTTGAAAGTATGCGAACCTTATGTGAGAAGTATAATCGCGTAATCAATCAGACCCTACCACTGGTACCCACTCTTTTTTTGTCCAACTTTTTCTTATTAATCGATTATTTATTGAAACAGTGGAAAGGGTTAGCCATGAGAAGTTCGTCGAAGCCATCCACAAATCTTCTAAAACACATCATACAGAAGGTGTACAACTTTTCGGTGACAGATCCGGAACGACTCAACCAATACGAGCCCTTTTCTCCTGAAGTCTACGGCGAGACTTCATTTGAGTTCATTTTACAAATGATTGACGAAATCAGTTTGACTACAGACGACGTGTTCGTTGATTTGGGTTCTGGCGTCGGACAAGTGGTTCTGCAAGTGGCCGCCGCTACCGAATGCAGGAAATGCATCGGTATCGAGAAGGCAGATGTGCCTTCACATTATGCTTCGGTATCAGGTCTACCATTTCTTCCTATTTAAATTAAATTTTTTTGTTGCATTCAGACTATGGATAAGAGATTCAGATTTTGGATGCGTTGGTTCGGCAAAAAACATGGCGATTATCAGCTGATTAAAGGGGACTTCTTTCATGACGACCACAAAGAAGTCATCAATTCTGCGACGTAGGACACAATGAATCAATTTTTGACTTTTAATCCAATAATTAATATTTTAGGTTCATTTTCGTGAATAACTTCGCTTTTGGTCCGAACGTCGACCATATGCTTAAACAACGGTTCGCCGAAATGAAGGATTGCGCCAAAATCGTCTCATCAAAAGCTTTCTGTTCCCTCAACTTTCGGATAACTGACCGCAATCTGAGTGGTATTTATCCTCTATTTTTTCGAATCTATTTATTCATTTTGATTGAATTGCCAGATATCGGAACAATAATGCATGTAAAGGAAATACAACCGAAGAAGGGATCTGTTTCCTGGACAGGCAAACCAGTCTCATATTACTTGCATACTATCGACAGAACCAAATTAGAGCGTTATTTCGAGAAACTAAAGAATCCTAAGCTTAAGGTATTTTGGGTCATAACTTAGAGCGAAATTCAATGAAAATAATTAAATATTTGTTTTACTTAAAGCAGAGTCAGGACGAAGACAGCAGAAGCAAGAAGTCCACAAAAGTTGAAGCCATTGCAAGCTCTGACTCGTCTTCAAATGACTCCAAAGAGATGAGAGACGATTCGGGAACTTTTCCCAAATGGACGCGTAAGGCGTGGTCCGAGTGGTGCAATAATAGTAAGGGTTCCACAAACCAAAGCAGTGGAAGTCTACATAACGGTAGTTCTGGTCACGAAAGTAATGAAGAAACCGAAAATATTCCACGAAAAAGGAAATACAATAGAGTCGGTCGTCCCCGAAAATATCCGGAAAGTGTGAGCGCTGCCATCAAGAGGGCGGCCCACAAGCAGAACCAAATTGAAAGTCCGGGAAGTCGTCGGCCCGGAAGACCGCGAAAGAATGGAATGGGAACTAAAAAGTCGAAAAAATCGATTAGATTTAATGGTTTAGATCTACTTCACGCTCAAACCGTTCTCAGCATCTCTTCAGCCGCCGGCCATAGGCTGGAACCCGCACCCGGATGTGTTGATCGTAAACTTGACACTTCTTGTAGAGTGACGTCAGTGCCTAATGTAATCATAAGAGACACGTCTTTGTTCTCGGTATCGCCAGATCTGACCGAACTGTTGGACACTTGGAAGCAACAAATCCTTCAATTCATAACATATATGCAAACCCCTCAACACAAAGATGTTCTCAAACAACAGATCGAAGAAGAAAAGCGACGGAACGTTGAGTTGATGTCTCAACTCAACTGCTTGGAAAGACATATTAAGGGTTTGCTTGAAAAAGGTGTGTCATTACTCAAATCAAGACTTTATGAATTGGGTATCAAAGCTTCAACTTCTCACGAGTTGTTGGAAAAGGCCAGAGAAATGGTGGCCCATAACAGAGAACTGCAAATAAAGGAGTCTTCGCTGCAGAAACACATCACTCATTTGGAGAATCAAAACTCGAAACTCATTAGTAAAAGCCAACGAACGGAAACATCGAATTCGAGTCAAACTCTAAACGGTTTCCGCAATAAAAACCGAAATCATATCTTATCAGAATTGACAGCAATGTTGGAGCAGAAGAAACAGTTGTCAAATACAGTCAATCAGTTGGAAACTGAAGTCCTAACTCTTGAAAAGTCTAGTGTTTTATTGAATAAGTCTCGAACTAAAGAGACTGACCATAAGCCGGATATTTATTCGGGTATTATTGTTGCCAATGACTTTAAAAGCAAAAACATCAGTCATTCGATAAAAATTCCTAATTATGAAGAAAGAATCAATTCTTTGATCATTCAGGCCTTGAATGAAGAGAATACATATCCCCACAAAAACTCTCACCGAAAAGGTGTTCAAAACTTAATGACTGAAACCGATATTCAAACTAAAGTCAAAGAATATGAAATCATTTCGAAAGATAGCAATAAAAATAGTGAAGAATCGCATAATTTACGCGAAAATACCATTAAAAACTCGAATCCGAGCGAGAATTCTAGTGCCTTAACTAATGATCACAATTCGCCTAAAAGTAATTCGTCGCCAAAGAAGTCGGTGGAGAAAATTCACGACAAAAAACCACTTTTAATGACATTAAAGATCGATCGCACAGATAATAGCGCTTCAGTCAAAGAATGCATTTCTCCCAATGAGCCGTATTCCAGATCTAATGATACAAAACTTAAGCGCAAATCAAGCGATGAATCCCATTATCGAAAAAAGTATGTCTTCTCCTAAATATTATTATTTAAGTTTTCATTAATTGTGTCTTAAGGTCTTCGAGGTCTCCATCGTCTTCGCCAAAAAACAGTGAGAATACTCGTCGACCATCTGTTGTGATAAAGCTATCGGCAGTTAATAACGATAGCGACAAATCTGAAGACATTTATAAGATACAAAGTATAGTAACCGAAAGCAAGAAATACGACCGTAAGTTACCATTCCTTGCATTCCATTTTGCATAAAACTGAACCAAACATTTTTAGACAATAAGTCAAAAGTGATGAATGGAAGGTCTGAAGAAATGACTCCAGTTTTCAATGGAAAGCATAAATGGAAAGATAGTATTGACAGCAGATTCGACAAATTAGTTGCATTGGTTGAGCATCAGATCGAACCGCACAAACCGACTGATTGTTCGATTGAGTACAAAGAAACGACAATCAAAGTGAATGGTATTCATAACAAACTGACTCTCAAACGAAATACTGTTTCCGAACTAAAGAACCATTTAAATGACATTAACGGAAATCTATCGAATAAGAGAGGCTTAACAAGCAAAGAGTTGGTGGCGCCCAAGTCTCCGCCCGACACTCCGCCGCGAACACCTTCGCCTTCAATTTCAATAGAGCGGCCTTTGACACCACAAACTCCTGGTCTTTCACCGGCCTCTACGCCTACACTAGTAATGAACGCTCAGAACGATCGGTCAGCACTGGTATCGCCCGCCTGTTCCACAAGTAGTAAAGCATCGAGTGTTGACTCTCACTCTTCCAAACCGAAGAGTGGAAAGTCTGGTCGGTCTAAACATAAGGCGAATAATGCAATTCCAGGACTCACTGCCAATTATAACCTACCGGTGTCTCAAACGTTTGCTAATAATTCTCATTCATTGAATTGGGAAAATGTATATAACATTAGGAATGATTCAATTCATTCAACTCCAACACATCTCAAATCACATCTGAATTTGTTCAACTCATCCAAGTCTTCGCCACAAATTCCATTCAACTCGTACCAAATGCCTTATCCTATTCAAAGGAACGGCAAATCACAAAACTATCCAAATGTGACAAATCTGTTGAATTCACAAACCTTGAAATCGAATGAATCGATTTCTCCATTAATTAATTGTAATTATCCATCGATTGAATCCAATCAAAAGCATTCCAATTATTCGAACGCTGTTTCCAATGATTATCAATGTTTACCATCGAATGACTGTAACCCAAACGAAACTAAACAACTGTCGGTCACATCTAATGGTCTGTTGGGACAGACGTCATATTCTGTTGGTGCCATTCACATGAACCAAAACCACTCAAATGGTTATCGCTCTCAAATGAACGGCCAGTTTGGACACCAACAGAAACTATTGCGTCCCAGTCGTCTGGATGCAGTTCTCACCAAAAAAGACCTGACTCCTCCCCAAATGAGCCCCCTCTATGAAACAGGTTTGTCTCCCTTTTCATAGTATCTGACATTTAATTAAATGTTTTATTTGTAAAACAGCGCAACGCTATTGACATTCACCGCAATTTTAGTGAATTAAATCGGACCGATGATGGACTATGTCTTGATGTCTACCTCACAATACCTATGCTTTTGAAAGGTTTTTGTAAAGTTTTGTGTATATTCTGAGCGGTTATACAATAGTTAAGTTGTTATTGGAATTAAGCGAAATCACTGCCAATTGGTTGACATTTATTATAATAATTATTATATGACTTAATGTATAAATGTTTTTATGGTATGATTTAGTGGTGATTCAAATATTTGGTCAAATCTTATTCAATTATTCTCTTTGTCAAAGGTTTTTATTATTTTAGAAGAGATTCTGAAGAGTTATGCTTTGGTTGTTAAATGACTCCGAAGTAGAAACAGAAATTCGGTGATTTTTTGGACTATTGTTATGATTGCTATAAATGATTATATAATTTAGGGTCAAATGTAGGTCACTCTGAACATTGCGATCCGATTCCACTCTATTAGCTTTGATCCGATTTTAAACCTTTTGACAATTGAATGTCAACAACATTTCTGAGTCATTATTTACACGAATATAATTTCTTTACATATGATCTCTACTGAAAAGTCGCAAAACTGCCACTAATTATCAATTAATGCCATTAATGGCATCGTTTGTGAATCTATTTATAAACTTGATTGAAATATTGTCCGACATCTCCCATAATATAATTGTGCAGCTCTTCTAACATTCTTTGACACCACTCAGTCCTACTTAACATTTCGGCTCATTTTCATTGATATTTCATTGAATTCCAATCAAAGTTATTCAAATCCATCTTTCACTCATTATAATCGAGTGAATATTTCACTTTTAATGGCATCAAAACCAATATTTAAGCCGACTTTTAAAAGACTGATATCTAATGAATTAAATTAAATATTTTATTAACTTTACTTTAATTTTGGTTTTATTTGTAAGAAAATCCAATATTTATTCCAAACATTATTCCAAATTTTGCACTGATTTTATCAACAGAAAAATTCGCACCGATTTCTGTTTTGTTTGACAATTGATTTTTTAGTTTGAATTTTAGTTTTATAGAAAAATTTTAAAGCCTTTTATTGAAAGATATGTCGATGAAACTGAAGCCGATTTATATTAAGACAATTTAAAGTTAAGTGGAAAACAATAATTTTTAAATCAATTTGAATGGACTGCCATTTTTGTGAACACTTTATTAAATAATATTAGAATTATTAAAATCACTGCCATTTAATGAACGGCTCATTCATTTATTGTACAATTATTGTTGAATCGATCTATAGATCACTTTTAATGTACTTTTTGTTTATAATATTTCTCATAATTTATTGATTTTTAATATCTATGACTGTATTCTAAACTAATTTCGGAAATAAATATTTAAGTTATTCATTGCTTTTCATTGTTTTTTGCCTCAATTCTTAGACAAATTGTGGTTGAGGTGGAGGGACGGCCAAAGGATGACCATCCAGTTTATGCAGTTTTTTAAATTGGAATCTATACTGTGCTTATTTAACCCTTAATCTGACATTTAAAGGACGGAATAATGGTACCATTCATACGTTCGCACAGAATTCAACTGCACTGTAAAAAAATACAGTTTAACTTATTCTTCAAATTATTATCAATTTACTGAAAATTAAATATATTTAATGAATTTAATTAATACTAAAATTTAGTTTTAACCTAATATTGATTTATTAAATGAAATTTGTAATTGTATGGCTAGTGATTTAGCTTAATAGGTAATTTAGCTTGTGACCCCACCCCAATCCAATTAATTTTGATATATTCTAAATTTGCTAATTGAGTAGAATTGATCAGTTTAACTTTTATCTGCCAATGGTCACAATTAGACCCGATATGGCATGGTCAAAAATGCTATATAAGACAAGATTTAAAAGATGCTTTTTATACTTTAATAAGATTTAAATATAAGTTAACGGTTTTGAAGTCCTGTGCAATTTCTCTGATCAATCGCTGGAACGGAAGCTTTCGGATCAACAGTTCAGTGGACTTCTGATAACGTTTTCTTTTGAGTAGTTTGTCCTCAAGATATGTTTGGGCTATACTTCCTTCACCTTGCCCATCACTAATCCTATACCTAGCATAATCTTTGCTTGATTATTAACTAAATGTTGGGATCAGAATTGGCCACAATTTTGCAATTAAATGATTCTAAGAAAAGAAAATTCAAATACTTTTTTAATAAAAATTTATTCGCAATTAAATAAAAATCAGAACATTTATAAATAAAACTCCTTTAGAGGACAGGTATGTATTGGCCCTAAAAAGGGCCTTTTGTCGATCAGTAGTATCTTATGCCTTCTTCTCTGTCTTTTTGGAGAGAAGAACGGCCTGAATGTTGGGGAGGACACCTCCCTGTGCGATTGTCACTCCCGACAACAGTTTGTTGAGCTCCTCGTCGTCACGAATGGCCAGTTGTAAGTGACGCGGAATAATACGGGTCTTCTTGTTATCGTGGGCAGCATTACCGGTCAACTCAAGAACTTCGGCCGCCAAGTACTCGAGAACAGCGGCCAATTAGACGGGAGGTCCGGCACCCACTCTTTCCGCATAATTGCCTTTTCGCAGTAAACGATGGATACGTCCGACGGGGAACTGAAGCCCAGCTCTGGACGAACGAGACTTTGCTTTGCTCTTCACTTTTCCTGCTTTCCCTCTTCCAGACATTGTTTGGATGTGTTTTGCGATCAAAAGATT